>CANTUT010001600.1:0-42907 GCA_947687605.1 Reutealis trisperma
AGACGCAGCGCAGTCTTAGTATTAGGAATAGCGAGTTCTCCCTCGTATCCGCAGAAGTTAATGCAACTGAACCCTTCGCTACTACTTTTTGTGTGACTGACCAACCTAGTTAATCTCGAATTTCATATTGAAAAAAGGAGGAGGCACATCAAGGCAGAAGTCGAATCAAGCAAAGATCCTCTGACATTAGCTAGTAGCTGCTTTCCCGGATCAAGTACTCAACTCATTTTTGGTTTTTCGTTGAGTGATTTAGGAAATTGCGTATAGAAAGAAAACGAACCACTTCTATTCTCGGAGCTGAGGTATATGAAGAATGGCTTTTTGGTCCCTTTCGTCCAGTGGTTAGGACATCGTCTTTTCATGTCGAAGACACGGGTTCGATTCCCGTAAGGGATAGGTACTCATTCTCGGCCGCTTTCAGTTAGTGTTCATTGCTGAGTGATCGCTCGGCTGAAAAAGGTGGTCCGGAAGCTTCCTCTCTCCCAGCAAGCAAGACGAGATCACCACTTCTCTCAGTAATGGACTTTCTTGAATTCTTTCTTAGCCTTAGATGTCTTTTCATAGATTTTCGAATTTCCGACAGACTCCATGCATGCTTTCTTTTTCTTCTCCTCTCAGCCATACATTTTTTTTTTGCTTTTGGCCGTTTGTTTTTGTTAGGCATTGAACCTTACCGCTCCGTGGGGTTCTGAGTGGTGTCCTCTCTCCTCTAATACCTAAAAAAGAGTTCCGTCTATAGAGCTTAAAGCTTCAACCATGGCATGGCAGTAAGTTGGCCCAGTCTCTTGCCCAGCCTTCGCCTTCTTCAGTGGCCAAGTTGAAGCGGGCCTACCACCTTTCTTTTTCAAGGTTGAGCTTGTTCAATTGAAGCTAATGCTATGCTGTCCTTCCCTTGTTCAAGAGAAAGGCGAGGACTTTTTTTTAGCTACTGGCCTAAACAAAAGAGATTAGCCTCTTGATCGATCGATTGATTGGATCGAAGTACGAAGAGGTTGATTGAAGTGTGAGATCAGCCCAAGACTAAGGCCGAGCAACTAGCTGCTGCAAGATTGGACGTCTATCTATCTTACCACGCTCTCCTACTCCTATAAAGGCCGGCGGACAGAATGCTCTGCTCATCTTTCTTACGGCTCCGCAGCGCTCGTTCACCCCTTCGGCTTCTTCAATTCAAAAAGGTAGTGTCTTTTTCCTATTCTTATTGGTAAATAGCGTTTTGAAGCGAAGGCATTATTGAACGAAAGAGATGCCGGGTCGGTCAATTGCATTAGGTAGGAGATGCAGGACCTGTCTTAACCACAAGTGCATTCGCTATTTGATTTCATCCTCGATCCCACCCAAAGTGTGTATCTTTTCTTTACTTTTAAGTGAAAAGGAGGGAAGGGTATACTTTCTTCTTCTATGTAGCCGTTTCATCAATGAGCGTAGATTGATAGAGATGGCTTTTGTGCCGGTCAATCTCTATCCCATTCTTCAGGTATAGTTTTCTTTGATTACAGATCGGCAGGTGATCTGTCCTTTCTCCCCCTTTCGTCAGTCGTCTTGATCCGCCAGAGGGTCTTAAGCTAGCTTCCTTGAAGAGGCTTGATGGGAAAGAGAAGTGAAGAAGGAGAACCTAAGGCTCTAAGAGACCTTACAAGCTCTTGGCTTCCATGGCTAAGGCTTACTTTGGTGGATTTTGGGTGAGGGTAGAGGAGTAGGATAGGGAGTGAGTATAGGATAGAACCTCAGGATTCTAGGGAAATTTTGGCATATATAAGGATAGTGCTATGGCTCAAGACATTTTCTTTTGGAAGAGAAAGTTGGATCATAAAGAAGAGTTTGTTCCTTTGTTTGAAGAGGAACAATCCTACCGGACTCATTTAAGATAGGAATGGCTAAACTTTTTGTCTTAGGAAGAAAGCTAATGAAAGCAAAGGTCAAGAATATCTTGGTTTAACAGAAGTTAGTAAAAATCTCGCTTTTCTCCATTGTACTATGATTGCTAGATAGCATTCCAAGCTCCTTAATCGAATTCCTATCGAACGGGAATTAGTAGTAATTCTAGTGAGGGAATGGAATATTAATTCATCGAGTCTTTATAGAAGATAGAAGTTATATAAATTTTTTTGGCGCCCTAGACCGTTTTGGGTGACTTTTTCGTGCTTGTCCTTGGAAATAAGAGACAAATGTTCAGCCCCTTTTTCTAAAGAAGAGATTGAAAAAAACGGTGTTCAATCTAGACTAGAGGAGATCTTACTAATAATATAATTATAAATACGATGGTTTTTCTTTAGGGTTTATTCAGGCTTTATGGGCTTTGTTAGAAGTGGAGCTTATGGGCTTTGTTAGAAGTGGATCTCATAAAGTTATGGAAGAGTGTTGGCATTGAAAATGCTGCAGTGGGTATTAAAACACCCTAAAAATTGACAAGCCTGCGGTTCGCTTAAAGCCCTGAAGCCCCATTTTAGAAGTGCGTTTGAACAATACCTTACTTATCCTTTAAGAAAGGCTCGAGAGACCTACACGTGGCAAGAGGCCATTAGCCCAAAAAACTGTGTCAAAAGAAAGAAAAGCTATCAATAGGATAAGGAGGAGATTAAGTCCCCAAGAACCCAAAGGACAAAGACAAGGTAGCAAGGCCTCGAAGACCGGAATTCTTCCATCTTCTTCCCTATTCTTCTTCTCATTTTCTTCTGTTTAAAAATGTAAAGATCTCACTGATCTTAGAATCAAATGTCTTCTCCTATAGCATATGTAATTAACGAGAAAGCCGAGAGACTTCCCAAGAGTGTGTACGTGTAACCCACCACCATTTTAATAAAGACCCTAAAAAAAGGGAGATTGTTGTGATCACTTTTCTTGTGTGAATCTTTATTTCATACTCGAAATTTGCTTTCACAAATAAACGGGAAGAAAGCAAAAAGAATTGAATTCAGACCATAAAAATTTACCAGTTACGACGAACCTCGAGCAACGACATTGGGATAGGACTGGGTTCCCTACTCTCTGAAGCCAAATTATGAGCGGGCAAGTTCAATGGGACGGGCACTTCCGCACTAGGAGATCTCCGTCTTATATCGTCGGCCGCCCAGAATGGACGAAGCGGATTCATTCTATATAATCATCGGGAGACTTTGGATAACGCTGGCATTTATGGTGCTGTCCGAATCGCGCACGAGTATTACCAAAAGGACGCAAACATTTATAGGGACACTTGTGAGTAGTGGAGCTGGGTAACGCCCACATTTGAAGAAAAAACCTTGTGGGACCTGAAGAAAATCGCCAACCTTCCTATTTACGGCCAAGTTTACGACGTCTTGTCAGAGCCTTGGAATGAAAAATTGTACGGCTTCGACGAGATTTCAAAAGAGAAGTACCATCAGAGTGTGCCCGGGAACTTTTCGCGAAGTACCAACGCTTGGCGCTTCGTAATCAATATTAAAAAGTTGACCATCACCACCTATGGGTGAACCATTTCTTCAAGAGTGAAATTGAGAGATAGGCCCCACAGCCTAATAGAGCCAAGAAGAAAGGTATGTCAGAGACGGCCTACTTCCATTCTACCGCAAGTCCAGCGGCATAATATGCTGGAGAAGAAGAAGTCCTAGCTGCTGGTTACCGAAGCCCGACTCCGGAATCTCCAGTGAGACGACTTAGCCGCATTCTTGGCTCTTTGGTTGAGCCGCTTTGTCCTTCCGAACAACCGCAGCAACGTCATTCGCTCGGAAACATTCGTCATGGCCGGGTTCTTGGTGCAGGGAAAGAGAGTAGCCATAGCTCCGGCCGTCCTTGCCAGCATTTATTACGGTTTGGGCGCTGTTGCCCAAGAGAAACTGGGTCCAGGCCAGTGCAATGCAGAATTCCCGGTCCACTACTTCTATGCATGGTTGGACCAGTATTTCCTAAGCTGTATATGAGATTGCCGCTTCCGGACCTGGGGAAGCTGAAAGATTATGTCCCGGAAATGCTTGCAATTGAGACATTGAAGCCGGAAGTTCAATGCGAAGATGGCCAGGCTCTTTATTCGTCATCCGATGAGCTTCACGTGGCGGCCCTACAAGCATGGTATTTAAGAGATGCCCTAAATCTTGTATGAGTCGACAAGGTCGATGAAAAGGGCCCTTGCTACTTATTGCTGTTGTGAAAATGCATCAAAGATAGTATCTGATCTCCATGCGATGCGGCATTCTGACGTTACGGCAGGGCAACGTGCTTCGGGCAGAACCGTACAATCTCCACCAGTTTGCAAGACAATTCCATTTTGTTTTGACCATTTCATTCTGGCACCCGGTCACGACGTCAAGCGCTTCATCTTTAACCTTTCGGAACTGGCAGAATACTGGGCACATATGATGTGAAAGGGCACCGGGGCTGCTTTCGTGATAATGCCGGATGACAGAGAGGGCAAGATGGTCTTGGAGTATGTCCGATGGTGGGCATCAACTGACGTTTTTCTTACTTCTCGCAAGGAATCAACAAGCTTTTGACATTCAAAGATCAGCAACTCCCTGATCAGAATGAGTTGAGAGTCGAAGTCCTCCTCCTCCTGATGAACCCACATATGGACTCATTCCCGAGCAGAGGCAGCCATCCAGATCATCGCAACATCGGAAAGGTCACCAGCCCAGGCAAAAGCAAACCCGGACCATGAAAGTAAAAGGAGGTTTAGCACCCGTCAGCCAGCATGCATTCTCCATCAGGGAGGAAAGAAGAAGTCCCATCATTTCTTCCGTCCTCGGCTCAACGGATGGTGACTCGAAGTATGAGGGCCCGCCAAACTCAACCGGCTCGCTCACTTTCAAGTGAAAAAGTCGTAAGCCGAAACGGCAGCATCAGAGTTTACAGCTTCAGCTCCACCAGCTACACAAAAATCGCCAGCATCACGAACACCATCTGCAGCACTCAAGGCACCTGAGCCTGAGCAAGAGCAGGCTGCCTCGAAAAAACGGTCGGGCAGAAGGTTTGCCCTCTGTCACCATTTTGTAGGTGTGGTGTGAAGCGGAGGCCCCGGGCGTCGTTTTCGGGATTACGCCCTCCTTGGTGACGACATCGTCATCGGGCTGTAGCTGCACGTTATCGTGAGTGGCTCAATGACTTGGGGGTCAAAATATATGAATCTAAATCTATAACCTCCAGTATTGGCGCTCTTGAGTTTGCGAAGAAATTTCGTGTTAAGGGCCTCTCCCTTTAACCGTGGGTGGAAGCCTTTTTCGCCCCACTGCCAAAATTATCGTTAGAAAGACCATGAGAATGGGTGTAGAAGTTGCTTCCCTTCCTTTTCAAGATTTGGCGTTGTCTATCGAAAAGATGCTCAAGAATCTTTTCGATTGCTCGTTCGAGAACTACGATCTTTGGCTCTGGAACTGAATCATTTCCTTGTATCTGAGAAGAATTTCAGATTAATAGGAAGGAAGCTTAATCGGAATGAATCAGAACTTTTCTTCTATGATTGATCGGTATAAACATCAACAACTCCGAATTGGATCGGTTTCGCCTCAACAAATAAGTGCTTGGGCCAATAAAATCCTACCTAATGGAGAGATGTTGGAGATGGAGAGGTGACAAAACCCTATACTTTTCATTACAAAACCAATAAACCTGAAAAAGATGGATTATTTTGTGAAAGAATTTTTGGGCCTATAAAAGTGGAATTGTGCTGTGGAAATTATCGAGTAATCAGAAATGAAAAAGAAGACCCAAAATTTTGTGAACAATGCGGAGTCGAGTTTGTTGATTCTCGGAGACGAAGATATCAAATGGGCTACATCAACTGGCATGCCCAGTAACTCATGTGTGGTATTTGAAACGTCTTCCTAGTTATATCGCAAATCTTTAGATAAACCTCTAAAGAATTAGAAGGCCTAGTATACTGCGATGTGTGATTTGATCAAAATTCTGATTTTACAGTTTTGGAATGAAAAACTGTCATCCCATTTAATCGAATTGGATGCCCCGGATCTGACATGTCGCTTGCGAGGAGTACATGAAGCTCAGAATTATGGGTGTATTCAATACTCCCCAATAAAAGAGGAATTGGTCTATGGTCGATGCAGAATCAAATAAATAGGAATTCCGAGTTGTACCTCGTGAAAACCGACTTCTTTGTTTGCTTTTGTGGAATTACCTTTGCTTTTTTTTTTTTTAGAAATAGAAAGAAACTATGTTTATACTCAAGTAAGCAAGTATGTCATGGTTACAGGAGTCTATACATCGCATATAGGCTTTAATAGCATCGTGGCATAACCGTCGAGGTGAGTTCGGGACCTAAAAGACCGAATAGAAAGAGACATAGACAAGTAAATCCCTTATGAATTCTAAGGTACTGATGAATTCTAAGGTACTGAGAATTCATCATTCGAAGGGAAGTAGACTACTCAAGAATTTCACATTTCATTTTAGTCGTAATTATGAAAATTGAATAAGTTGTGATAATTGAATAAAGAATTCAGAAATTCTAAAAAAAAAAAAATGGAAAAGAAAAGAAGAACGAATCAATGAAAGCTGCTTGGTATTCATTGGGAACTTGAGTAAGGAGTAGCTCTTTTTTGGGGGTTTCCCGATTTTGAAAGCAGGAACGAACCCTTTTTTTTTGTATAACTACTTGAGCCGGATGAGAGGAAACTTTCACGTCCGATTTTGAAGGGGGGAGAACCTATAGGATCCTATCCCAATTTTCTTTTGCTAGGCCCATAGCTAAAAAACCTACTTTTTTACGATTACGAGGTTCATTCGAATATGAAATCCCATCCTGGAAATACAGTATTCCACTTTTTTTACTACCCAAGGCGTTGATACATTTCGAAATCGAGAAATTTCTGCAGGAGCTGGTGCTATTCGAGAACATTAGCCGATCTGGATTTGCGAATTATTATAGATTATTCGTCGGTAGAATGGAAAGAATTGGGGAAGAAGGGCCTACAGGGAATGAGTGGGAAGACCGAAAAGTTGGAAGAAGAAAAGATTTTTTGGTTAGACGCGTGGAATTAGCTAAGCATTTTATTCGAACAAATATAGAACCAGAATGGATGGTTTTATGTCTATTGCCAGTTCTTCCTCCCGAGTTGAGACCGATCATTCAGATAGATGGGGGTAAACTAATGAGTTCAGATATTAATGAACTCTATAGAAGAGTTATCTATCGGAACAATACTCTTATTGATCTATTACAACAAGTAGATCTACGCCAGGGGAATAGTAATGTGTCAGGAGAAATTGGTACAAGAAGCCGTGGATACACTTCTTGATAATGGAACCCGCGGACAACCAATGAGGGACGGTCATAATAAGGTTTACAAGTCCGTTTTCAGATGTAATTGAGGGCAAAGAAGGAAGATTTCGTGAGACTATGCTTGGCAAACGGGTTGATTATTCGGGGCGTTCTGTCATTGTCGTAGGCCCCTCACTTTCATTACATCGATGTGGATTGCCTCGCGAAATAGCAATAGAGCTTTTCCAGATATTTGTAATTCGTGGTCTAATTAGACAACATCTTGCTTCGAACATAGGGGTTGCTAAGAGTAAAATTCGGGAAAAAGAGCCAATTGTATGGGAAATACTTCAGGAAGTTATGCAGGGGCATCCGGTATTACTGAATAGAGCGCCGACTCTGCATAGATTAGGCATACAAGCATTCCAACCCATTTTAGTGGAAGGCCGTGCTATTTGTTTACATCCATTAGTTTGTAAGGGATTCAATGCAGACTTGATGGGGATCAAATGGCTGTTCATGTACCTTTATCGTTGGAGGCTCAAGCGGAGGCTCGTTTACTTATGTTTTCTCATATGAATCTCTTGTCTCCAGCTATTGGAGATCCCATTTCCGTACCAACTCAAGAATGCTTATGGGCTCTATGTATTAACAAGCGGCAATCGTCGAGGTATTTGTGCAAATAGGTTTAATCCATGTATCGCAGAAATTATCAAAATGAAAGAATTGACGATAATAACAATAAATATACGAAAGAACCCTTTTTTTCTAATTCCTATGATGCAATTGGCGCTTATCGGCAGAAAAGAATCAATTTAGATAGTCCCTTTGTGGCTCCGGTGGCAACTAGATCAACGCGCTATTGCTTCAAGAGAAGTTCCCATCGAAGTTCACTATGAATCTTTGGGTACCTATCATGAGATTTATGAACATTATCTAATAGTAAGAAATATAAAAAAAGAAATTCTTTGTATATACATTCGAACTACTGTTGGTCATATTTCTCTTTATAGAGAAATCGAAGAAGCTATACAAGGGTTTTGTCGAGCCTGCTCAGATGGTATCTAATCTAATCATAGGGATCTAAGTAAATAATTCTATGACACTGGCATGAATTCCGATCTCTTCGGTTCAACTAGGACCGTAGTTCCGGAATTTCTACGCGAATCAAGATCGAGAAAAGGAAGTTTCCAATCATTGACTCAAATCCATTGTCGAACCCTACTCAGCGGAATCAGGGAGGTACTTATGGCCGAACGGGCCAATCAGGTCTTTCACAATAAAGTGATAGATGGAACTGCCATTAAACGACTTATTAGCAGATTAATAGATCATTTTGGAATGGCATATACATCACACATCCTGGATCAAGTAAAGACTCTGGGTTTCCAGCAAGCCACTGCTACATCTATTTCGTTAGGAATTGATGATCTTTTAACAATACCTTCTAAGGGATGGCTAGTCCAAGATGCTGAACAACAAAGTTTGATTTTGGAAAAACACTATCATTATGGAAATGTACACGCGGTAGAAAAATTACGCCAATCTATTGAGGTATGGTATGCTACAAGTGAATATTTGCGACAAGAAATGAATCTTAATTTTAGGATGACGGAACCCTTTAATCCAGTCCATATAATGTCTTTTTCGGGAGCTAGGGGAAATGCATCTCAAGTACACCAATTAGTAGGTATGAGAGGATTAATGTCGGAAAGGACAAATGATTGATTTACCCATTCAAAGCAATTTACGCGAAGGACTGTCTTTAACAGAATATATAATTTCTTGCTATGGAGCCCGAAAAGGGGTTGTCGATACTGCTGTACGAACATCAGATGCTGGATATCTTACGCGTAGACTTGTTGAAGTAGTTCAACACATTGTTGTACGTAGAACAGATTGTGGCACCACCCGAGGGATCTCCGTGAGTCCTCGAAATGGGATGATGTCGGAAAGAATTTTTATTCAAACATTAATTGGTCGTGTATTAGCAGACAATATATATATGGGTACACGATGCATTGCCGTTCGAAATCAAGATATTGGGATTGCACTTGCCAATCGATTCATAACCCTTCGAACACAAACAATATCTATTCGAACTCCCTTTACTTGTAGGAGTACGTCTTGGATCTGTCGATTATGTTATGGTCGGAGTCCTACTCATGGCGATCTAGTGGAATTGGGAGAAGCCGTAGGTATTATTGCGGGTCAATCCATTGGAGAGCCGGGTACTCAACTAACATTAAGAACGTTTCATACTGGCGGAGTATTCACGGGGGGTACTGCAGAACATGTACGAGCCCCCTCTAATGGAAAAATCAAATTTAATGAGGATTTGGTTCATCCGATACGTACACGTCATGGGCATCCTGCTTTTCTATGTTATATAGACTTGTATGTAACTATTGAGAGTCAAGATATTCTACATAACGTGACTATTCCACCAAAAAGTTTCCTTTTAGTTCAAAATGATCAATATGTAGAATCCGAACAAGTGATTGCTGAAATTCGGGCGGGAACATACACTTTGAATTTTAAAGAGACGGTTCGAAAACATATTTATTCCGATTCAGAAGGGGAAATGCACTGGAGTACTGATGTATACCACGCACCTGAATTTACATATAGTAATGTCCATCTCTTACCAAAAACAAGCCATTTATGGATATTATCAGGAAGTTCGTGCAGATCCAGTATAGTTCCTTTTTCACTACACAAGGATCAAGATCAACTGAACGTTCATTCTCTTTCTGTCAAAAGAAGATATATTTCGAGTCCTTCCGTAAATAATGATCAAGTTAAACACAAATTCTTCAGTTCAGATTTTTCGGGTAAAAAAGAAAGGGGGATTCCTAATTATTCAGAACTTAATCGAATCATATGTACTGGTCATTGTAATCTCATATATTCTGAGATTCTCTATGAGAATTCTGATTTATTGGCAAAGAGGCGAAGAAAAAAATTCATTATCCCATTCCAATCAATTCAAGAACGAGAGCGAGAGAAAGAACTAATGACCCACTCCGCTATCTCGATTGAAATACCTATAAATGGTATTTTCCGTAGAAATAGCGTTTTTGCTTATTTCGACGATCCCCAATACCGAAGAAGGAGTTCAGGAATTACTAAATATGGGGCTATAGGGGTGCATTCAATCGTCAAAAAAGAGGATTTGATTGAGTATCGGGGAGTCAAAGAATTTAAGCCAAAATACCAAATGAACGTGAATCGCTTTTTTTTCATTCCCGAGGAAGTGTATATTTTACCCGAATCTTTTTCCCTAATGGTACGGGACAATAGTATCGTTGGAGTAGATACACAAATCGCTTTAAATACAAGAAGTCGAGTGGGCGGGTTGGTCCGAGTGGAGAGAAAAAAAAAAAAAATTGAACTTAAAATCTTTTCTGGAGATATTTATTTTCCGGGAGAGACAGATAAGATATCCCGACACAGTGGTATCTTGATACCACCAGGAACGGTAAAAACAAATGCTAAGGAATCAAAAAAAGTGAAAAATTGGATCTATATCCAACGAATCACACCTACCAAGAAAAAGTATTTTGTTTTGGTTCGACCAGTAATCATATATGAGATAGCGAACGGTATAAATTTAGAAACGCTTTTCCCCCAGGATCTGTTGCGCGAAAAAGATAATCTGAAACTTCGAGTTGTCAATTATATTCTTTATGGAAATGGTAAACCAAGTCGGGGAATTTATGACACAAGTATTCAATTAGTTCGTACTTGTTTAGTGTTGAATTGGGACCAAGACAAAAAAAGTTCTTCTATCGACAAGGTCCGCGCCTCTTTTGTTGAAGTAAGCACAAATGGTCTGATTCGTGATTTCCTAAGAATCAACCTAGTGAAATCCCATATTTCATATATCAGTAGAAAAAGGAATGATCCATCGGGTTCAGGACCGATCTCTAATAATGGGTCAGGTCGCATCAATATTAATCCATTTTATCCCATTTATTCCAAGACAAGGATTCAACAATCACTTAAAAAAAATCAAAGAACTATTAGTACGTTGTTGAATCGAAATAAGGAATGTCAATCTTTGATAATTTTATCATCATCTAATTGTTTTCGAATGGATCCATTCCGCGATGTAAAACATCACAATGGAATAAAAGAATCAATTAAAAGAGATCTTATAATTACAATTCGAAATTCATTGGGCCCTTTAGGAACAGCCCTTCAAATTGGGAATTTTTATTTATTTTACCATTTAATAATATTAATAAATCATAATAAGATCTCGGTAACTAAATATTTGAAACTTGACAATTTTAAACAGACTTTTCAAGTACTTAAATATTATTTAATGGACGAAACCGGGCGAATTGTTAATCCTGATTCATGCAGTAACAGCATTTTGAATCCATTCAATTTGAATTGGTATTTTCGCCATCATAATTATCACCATAATTTTTGTGAAGAAAGATTTACAATAAGTAGTCTGGGACAGTTTATTTGTGAAAATGTATGTATGGCCAAAAACGGACCACATCTAAAATCGGGTCAAGTTATAATTGTTCGCATGGACTCTGTAGTAATAAGATCAGCTAAACCTTATTTGGCCACTCCAGGAGCAACCGTTCATGGCCATTACGGAGAAAATCCTTTACGAAGGAGATACATTAGTTACGTTTATATATGAAAAATCGAGATCTGGTGATATAACGCAGGGTCTTCCAAAAGTGGAACAAGTGTTAGAAGTGCGTTCAGTTGATTCAATATCGATAAACCTAGAAAAGAGAGTTGAGGGTTGGAACGAATGTATAACAAGAATTCTTGGAATTCCTTGGGGATTCTTGATTGGTGCTGAGCTAACTATAGTGCAAAGTCGTATCTCTTTGGTTAATAAGATCAAAAAGGTTTATCGATCCCAAGGGGTGCAGATCCATAATAGGCATATAGAAATTATTGTACGTCAAATAACATCAAAAGTATTGGTTTCAGAAGACGGAATGTCTAATGTTTTTTCACCCGGCGAACTAATTGGATTGTTGCGAGCGGAACGAACGGGACGCGCTTTGGAAGAAGCCATCTGTTACCGAGCCATATTATAGACTTCAGGAAATGCAGGAGAATCTCAGGATTAAAAACCACTCCCCCTTGCTGCCCCTATGGTCATTAGTCAAGATGATGACGAGGAAGCAATCAAAGCAGAACCGTAAACTCGCCTAATCCTTTCTATCTAGTAGGAAGGCTGTTGGTCACAAAGAAGTCGTGGATTCGATTCGTCGAGTGGAAGAAGCCAGAGTGAGCCCACGACCTCAAGGTGGTGTCATCGTCTGCCGGGGATGGCGTATATGATTTATCTACTAAGATTAATGGAGCAGAAGCAATTGGTTTCCGTGATCTCATGGGAGAGAGTATTCGTCGCCGGCGGCCCCGTGATTTAAAAAGTCGATTTCAATGGAAGATGATTCGGGAGAGTATTCCACTTCTTTTTCTTCAGCCGCATCGACGGCGTTGAAGGACTGGAACGGGGTTAGAGATTTGGCAGGAACGAATCACTTGAGGTCATCATCGGACGGTGGAGGGCTGTTCTGTGGTTTGATGAAGCAGAGGAGGCTTACTCTGTGCCTGTCTGGACAGAACCTTCAGGTTTACGGTGGGTCCCATAAAGAGAATTGATGAACGGCGTAGATTGCTTTGGACAGGATGGATTAGTACTTTATTACTTTTTCTGGATCCCATACTCTATTCTTTATGTATCAAGCTGAATGTGCAATATCCTTGGGTTCCCGATTGGTTATTATTTTTCAAGTTGGAAATTGGAGTATTTGGTTTATTTCAATTCTATTTCGATGAGGGAAATGAAGAAGGAACTGCATGATGTAGAAAGAAAAAAATGGTGAATTGAGGTAGAGTAGACCGATGATCCTGTAGTCATTTGGCCGGCTATTGAACGTTGGACCGGGACACACCTCTGTGCGCCCTGGCCGGGCTGACAGGTTTTTGGCGCCAAAAAGGGAGGGAGAGAGAGATCTCGTTAGTCCTGGTATTTTAGCCGCGGGTTGTCGTCGGCCCGACGGACTTGGGGAGGGAGGGAAAGGTAAGCTGGCGGGGGCCCCAGTAGAGTAACAGACTGAAAAGGTTTGTGAGGTTCCTGCTAGGGTGACTCTCACTCTAGTGGGAAGAAGGCAGGTGGGGTTTTTCCATGGTTTGTTGGTGTTAAGTGGTCTAATATAGAAGGGGAGGGAGGTTCCTAATTGGATTCGTCAAGAAGAAACAAGTAACTTTGGAAACGGTATTGCACGTGTTTATCTAAGGGATGGTGGGTGGGATCACGATCGACTAAGAGGGAAGTCGCCCCAGATAGGGAAATATTGGTTCAAATCCAATTCGTGAGATGGCGGCAATCTTTAGCGGGTCATGGGCCCTAATGTGCTCTTTTCCTCGGATTCATTGGAACCTTCTTTTTCTTTCAAAGCACCTGGAAAGGTAGCCGCATATAAAGAAGAGTTATGGCATCCGAGTTGAGTTAGTTAGCCTGAATGAAGGACAAGGGTTGGCATTTCAATTAGTAATTCCTCGAGCTAAGTAGGTAGCGAGGGCTATCGCATCGGAAGAAGCAAACTCTTAATATAGTAAAATCATAGGCTAGGAGTGAGCCCCTTTGCCCGAGTTGACGATAGATAGGGATTTGGAATTAGACTCAGAGACTGCAGTCCCAAGGGCAGGTGCCGGAGAACATTCTATTTGAATTCCGAAGTAGCTTCAGCAAGGTTACTTTAACCAAGGAGTCTGCCATGCCCCCATTCATTCAGCTTCGGGGGTGGCTGAGAGAGACTGAGATTGGGACAAGCATCTCAGAAGCTCCATCTCTCTTTTTCATACCGGGTGATGGCACTCGAGAGGGGGCCGCTGAACGACTGAAAGCCCAACCGAAAAAGGAGTGGAAGTGCTTTGGATTCTTCCTCAAATATGTTAGTCGCCTTCTCGAAGTGCCTTAGAAACCTATTCACTCAAATAACCTGATCACCGATTAGTGGCCGGGCTCATCCTTGCCCGGGAACAAATGCTTCCAGGATTTACTTCCTTATTCCCGCCTTTCTTCGGACCTCGTTCTGAAGAAACAAAGATCGAGCGGTGACCCCCCGCCTAAGGCATGCGAATGGGAAAGCTTGACAGCCGTAGATCGAGCCCTGGGGTGCAATTGCTATCAACCATGTTGGCTCCCTGCCCCATGATCAAGGTAGGCAGTAGAAGATCGGGCCCTGGATGCAATTCTCCTCGCGGTTCCCTGTCAATGTTCTACACTCTACTTGGCTCGCGACAAGACTTTCTAGGGATGATGAAAAAAATGAAATCCAACCCGTGAAGAGCGTAATCGCCTGAAGTGGAGGGCTACCTTTAGGAAGGGAAAACATAAGTGGAGGTTCGTGGGTGGGGCTATGAAAATGAAACGTGGTATATAATGCAGGGAAAGGCCATACAAACGAAGCGTCTAACCGCTAGTCTGCGCTAGCTGGCAATGAAGAGCTGAGTAGGAGTCTTTCCCCCTACTTCTGGTTCATCTCGGTACTTTTTCAGCCTTGATACGAGATATAGTCAGATATAGTAATAGAGAAGTGTAGCAGGTGTTCCCACAAGACATCGGGACTAGTGCCATTTGTCAATTCCAGCTTCTGTTTCAGATTTGGTCCAAACTATCAAGGAAGAGAGCTTCAGGCAAAGAGAGATGGAACTCCGCACCAATAGCTTGGGAAATCATCCCATATCGTTGTTTGGTTTGAGCTTCAGCCCAGCTATGTGCTAAAGAAGAAGCCCTAACCTGACCCTACTTCTACAAATACCTCAATGGTACTTCTTTAAGTTTAAGACAGCGCCAGTCGCTAAGTAGACTCACTCTACCGAGCTCTCAACAAAGTGACAGTGCGCCTAGTCCACTAGTCCAGGACCTCTTTGATCAGTTGACTTTCACCAAGCTTGATTTGAGGGTCAGGCAACTATCAGCAGGTCCGGATAGCGGAGGGAGATGAGCCAAAGACTACTTGTGTTACTAGCTATGGTGCTTTCGACTTTCTTGTCATGCCTTTTGGTTTGACCAGCGCACCGGCGACATTCTGCATTCTTATGAACCAGGTATTCTATGACTATTTTTTAGAAGTTTGTGGCTGGATGATATTGTGGTTTACAGTTCCACATTGGAGGAGCACTTGAGGCATGGTGTTCAGCAGGTTGAGGGAGAACCAGCTGTACGTGAAGCGGGAGAAGTGTTCTTTCGCCTTGCATAACGTACGACTTTAAAACGGCCAGAAAGAAAGATCAGTGGACGGCAGAGCTTGAAGTCACTAGAGGCATTCTACTTCCCGGTTCTTTGACCAGCCAGCCTGCGGCACCTGAGCATCTGCACGACGTTCTCATAGGATCCTGTGACTGGGCTGGGCCTAGGCAGTTCGGAAGAAGGGTCTCGGTCAATCAATCGGTCCGCCTAGGCGAGGAAGAGCATCTAAACACTCATTTTCTACATAGTCCACGTGAAAGCCACTAGCTCCTTACGTTTATAAAAAATCCTTCTTCCTTTCTTTTATTCGGAATTCTATTTATTTCACCGGGCGTATGAGCTGCTCCCTTCTAAGTAGCCTAGCCCCTCCGCCAACAGTTGAACTAGCTGCGCTTACGCCGACAAGACGGATAGCCCTATCAGTCCTTCAACACCGGTTATTTGAACAAGAGCTTCAAGAGAAGAGTGGACTCCACTCGGGAAGTTAGGTAAATAGCCTGGATTCGCCTTGGACCTGGTGAGGTCCAACTCCCTTTGCTTTGCGGGATCACCGAGCGATTTGAAGTAGATCTTCGTCTTGATAGGAGCTGGATTGCTTTCCCTTTATCCTGCTTGGATTAGGACTTTGCCTGCTATTCCATCAAAAAGGATCGAATCCGTACGTTCCTTCGCTACATTTGCTGCTTCCTTCCTCCTTTGCTTCAGAAAAGATCACTGCGGCAATAGAAATAGAAAACAAAGGCTCACGTCACGACCCATTCCTTCCCTATCCTCTTGAACATAGTTCTTCTCCTGGAAATCTTCAGTTTCAAATGAAGTTCAAGTTCCTTCCCCTTGTCGATTTTTTCTTCTTGCTTACGCCTTACGCCCCTGCTACGAACAAAGCTTCTGGTGGGTGTTATTGATGCCCCGGATCTGATCTCTCCATCATCCCACTTACAATTCATTCTGTGTTTGAAGCTTTATAGCTAGCCCAAATCGCTACGAATCTTCCTTAGGTGGGGGCAGGTTCAGAAAGCGGTCAGGTTTACTTTCGATCTCGTGTCATCGTAGATCTGATCGTTGGTCAAGGAGTAGGCCCATTGCAGCGCCTGTGCTTTAAAGGGTCCAGCCCAGCATTGACAACGAAAAAAGTTCGCCTATGCGTGGTCTCCTGACTCATGACTTCAAGAAGTTCTCCGGTGAAACCTAAGAGAATCTGGGAAGCTGGCTAGCTCCACCACAACGGCCGTAGCCCGAATTCAAAACTTCCCACATGCGGTATAGGCTTATCTATTCTATAAGTAAATAAATCCCATCCTCTTGTATTTGGACAGCGGTTTCACTCGTTGCCTCAGACCTAAGCTTTCAGGCTTCGAGCTCTGATCTTTAATCAGTGAATAAGGGAAACCATTATGAAAAGGTTAATCAATCATGAATGCGTCTAGCCACTGTGATCCGCTTCCTTGGCACCGGCTGGAACAGAAGGATCTTCCAATAGAACATAGACTTCTTCGCTTGCTTGTTTTTTCTTCATAAAGACAGAATTTAGTGCCGTTACGTTACTGGCTTTGGTGCTTGGTTCATGGCTTCATTAAAGAAGGGTTAACCTGGTTCTACCCTTTGAGGACAAAAGCATCTTATTAAAAGAGAAGAAGCCTCTCTCTTCCCTGAAAAGGCTACCCTACCCACTTCCCTTAGTCTTAGTCATAGTAGGAGTCGAAACTATGCCACCTCGTCAACTCGGGAAAGCTTCTGCGCTCCTCACCTTTGAAATTGAGGACTTGGTTCTGGCAATCACTGATAGACTTCCCCTTCTTCTGCTCTTAAACACTTTCTAGTGACCAAGACTCTTCTGATCATCATTGCTTTTTTCGTCCTTCATGAATGAAAGTCATGATGGGGAGAGGCAGGCTAAGTCAACCTTCCCCCCTAAGAGAGAATGTTATGCATCCTAATTGAAGCGCCAGTAGTAGTAGTCTAAATATGTCCCTTTCAAAGTACAGACAACAAGCCCAGCTAAAAAGGAAAGTGGTAAGATCTTAGATCTTGATATTACGATATCTTCCTAAAAAGGCCGTCAAATGGCAGGTTGTCCAAAGACGATTGGGGGAACTACGAGTGAGAAGGGTAATAGGCGCACTCCCCTTACGTCACATTCACAGGTTTTGTGCCAGGATCTCCGCTAGGGCTTGCGTGCCTTGGGTTGATCCTTCTCAACAAAGAATGTTCATCGAATACTTACTTATCTTCAGTAGTTTTTCAGGGCATCCTTTCCAGCTGTACAACCTTGTTCAGTTAAAAGAAAGCGAAGGGGATACAAACTTGGAAACATCCAATGACGGAATCTGACACATCCATTTTGTTTGACCAGTATCATTCCAATCTCTCTAATAAAAGAAGCAAGTGGAAAAGGCGAATACGCCAAAAGAAAACGAAAAAGATGGATTCGGGCCCTATGAGAAAGAAAAAAAGAAAAGGGTGACCCATAGCATAGTATGAGTAGTAAGGACTTTGCCGGGTAAGTACAGAGTAGTAGATGCCGTAGCATATGATCTTTCCTGCTATGAATTAGCCCTTCGAGATGGGAAGAATAAGAAGAGGAGTGGGAGTGGAACGCTTAGCTCTTCTTTCCTTTTCCTGGCTTTGTCCATTATACGAAGATGAACTGGCACACAAGCAAGTAAGCGGCTCTCTGGTTAGCTCTACTAGTAGTAGAGACTTTAATACCGGTACAACAGGGAAAGAGGTTACCGATCTTCTCTTTTTACTAATCTCTTCTGGTCTCTTCGCTCGAAAGCCAGCTACCAAACAAGCCTGCCCTCTCGTACTCGCCTCTTCTCCTCTGGTATTTCCGTTCTTCTCCTTCTCGTATTCGAACCGGAACAAGCTCTTCGCTACGCCCCTCGCTTTGTTTAAAATACAACTCCGGGGGGCAGATGCATCATATAGCAAGCACTCATTTTTTTCCTTCAATCAGAGTCAGGGCATGGGCATCTGATCGAGGGTAAGGGGTTCAAAGTCTAGGCCCATAGCTCTATCTCTGATAGCATGTTTCAGAAAGAGGAAAAAAAAAACTATAAGGTTCTTTCCTTGAAGGTCTTTCTCTTTTCTTCCTGTCTAACTGGCACGACCCGGGAGACTACTTTTCATTCTCTTTATAAATAGGATTGCAAGCCTTCCATTCGGTACGTTAGCCTTCCATTAGCTGGTCCATTCTGTCTTTAGTCTATTACCTTCAGTTGGTAAGTTGGTTCGGAGAACGAGGGTAAGAGGTCACCATCCACGAGCCTTTTTCCATTCCGTCTGCTTCGGTCTGTGCTTTTGATTCTTCGAAGTCGGGTTGAAGTAGTTCATCCCGCACGCCCAGCTGTCGATGCATTCCAACTCTCTCTTCTTCTGTCTAGGAGTCGAAGTAGCCTACTTAGTCTATGGCTTAGGTTCAATTCTTTTTTGTCCACGAGTGAAGTTACTTCGGGTAAGGCCCAGACAGGTTCCGCCGCCATCACATCTTGGCTATCCGGGCATCCCTTCAGTGGGAGAGATCCTTGAAGGTTGGGTGAAGGCACAGTTCTATGTTCTAAATTTCCAACTGGCGATTCTTGAATGGTTCTTTCTGGTCTTTTTCTTCTCTTCCTATCAACACACCAAGATAGGTTTTGGTACGAAGTAACGGAGTGTGACATCAGCTCACATTAGTCTCTCTTTCAGCGAAGTAGAAAACGACTCGTTGAAAGACGAAAGCAAACCGGAGTCTTTGCTCCCTGGATAAGTCTCATTCGATGTCGCAACAGAGGAGCTGTGAAACCTATTCGTAAAAGATCGGATCTTCTTACGCCAGCCAATGCGTCTGATAGGTCCCTCTTACTTAGGCATAATTCATGCCATCATATTATGAAAGAGCCATATTTTGCACCCCCCGCCAATCTTGAAGGACATAAAACAGCAAACTATGTGGATCATCGGATGTAGACTATTCGTTCATCACCCCACCAAAGCATATGGATTGGGACGAAACTTTCGTTAGTCACTATAAGCCACGGGAACAGATGGTTTTCTGCTTGCACCTGTCCCAAGCTTACTGTCCTTCTTTCCTGTTCTTCCCCTGTAGTAAAGTAGAAAATACCTATTTTGTCTTGGGGTTTAAGCTTCATCCGGCTCCAAGCCCAGGGGCTTCAAATCAACTAAAGTAAGTCGACACTTCTAAGTATGATTCTGCAGTTATCACTTCTTATTATTTGGTTGAATATACGACGGTATGAACACGCCCCTTCCTTCTGGGAAAAAACCATTGAAAGAAGACCCCTTCCTCTTGGGGGACCCGTGGAAAGAGCCCTCTTATTGGAAACCAATTATGACCTTTGTATCACCAGACACCTCTGACCTTCTTCCCGTCCCACAGTCGAACTCGTAAGCTTACCAGACACAGTCTCACCACAGCTTTGACTCCCCAACAACATGAAGAAAATACATATGCCCTCGGAATAAAAAACAAATAAGCCCCATTCGTGGCTGGCTAGTCTATCTTCACAGTTGAACTCCTGTACGTACCATTGCTCGAACTCCCATAGCCAACCTTTGCTGCTTTTGCCAACTAGAGCTACTAGTCTTTGTACACGTCCGATGCCGAACTTCGTCAGTTGGAATCATGAAAGACGCACAATCATAGCGAAGGTAGCGAATCCCATCCTCCGCTAAAGGGAATCGGTGGGGCATTTGCCTCGGCAAAGCCTGACTATGCCACTTGGTCGTTATACAGTAATAAAGAAAGGCAATCAAGGTACGATACGAAATAGGGATATTCCGAGAAAGACAAGAAGCTAGGCACCTGTTAACCTGTTAATCGAAATCCCCCTAACAGCGAAAAAGTCACCCGGAAGGAAACTGACTAAATCAGCACTCGATTTAGCCTTAGCACGAAGGGAAGACGAGGCATGAGGATGATCCACCTGGAACTTCAACTCCAACCTCAGGAATGGATATAGACTAGAATAGAAAGAACTCCATGGCAGGGCACTCCCTCCCACTCCTCATCCAGAACTATTGAAATAAAGAAAGTAAAGAGAAAGGCCAGTCACGAAACACAAACTTTATTTCGCATGTCTTGCAAGAGACGATGAAATTATTCAACAAACGGTAGAACACTTTCTCTATCTTTAGATACGAAATTTCCTTCCTATATAATGCTGGATTGGTAGCTTATGGAGAAGAAGGGAATCGATAGAGTTGAAAGAAAGAGTACCACATCCAGCTAAGAGCAGTTACGCTTTAATAGGAACAGGAAATAGAAGCTCCTAGGGAATGATTGTTTTCCCACTCCTCGCGCTCTTTGCTCCCTACTCACCCTGTTCACGGTTGGTTGGCTGGGAATAAAAAGAGTAAGAGGTCTTCTCTCTTTTCTCTTTACCTTGGTGTGGGACTAGGAGCAGCTATTGCTATGTCATCCCCAACTGTTAGCTCAGTTAGCGCAAAGGGAGTGAAAGCAGTCACTTCCGGAGTTAGCTCTGCAGATGTTGAAGGAATAAACGACGCAGTTAGCTCCGCTCGTGGCATAGCTCAGAGTATGAGTAGTAGTAGCGATCAGTTCCTTTTGCCGTTCACAACTCCGATGTTCTCGGGTGCAGATGAACAAGCGGTGTGATCTTTTCCGCATGCCCCTACTACTAAAGAGGGGATCGTTTTTAACGAAATTTCCTCTTCGCCGCTTCTTAATTTAATGGTACCAGCTTCATTGAATTTGCTTCATTAATAGGCTCATGCTTTGGTGGGGGGAAGTCTCCTTTGCCGGGTATCTGTTAATATTTTTTATTTCAAAGGCTACGACTTCGCCTGGTCCTACCGAGATCTCATGCCAATGTTAGGAAGAGGAGGCTTTTGTCGATTACGCTTCGAACCTTTCTTTGTCTTATACCGTTCGTACCCTACGAGGTAATGCTAATTCCATATAAAAGCTAATACCAACGGCGGAAAAGAAAGCTCGCCCGTCAGTTAGTGTTTATTGGTAACCTTAGTCTAAAGGGAATGAGTGCAAAGAGGCGGAGTGAAGCGCTGTCACGTCACAGCTACTATGTTGGCTGTTACTATTTGCATTGATCATAGCTAATTCTAATTCAATTTGTGACAACCTCTTTTCTACTCGGCCGTACGACATGAGTTTTCAATGTACCGTTCCCGTTAGTAGACTCGCAGGACTTGATAACAAGTAGACAGCGAGCCCATACGAGAGGGGGAATTCTCCGCGGAGCAGCAGGATGCTTTATTAGATCGTGCCATGACTTTACCACAAGGTAAATACAATCCTTTGACCCCAAGATCTTCCTGGCGGCCCAACTAGTGATCAAGACGCAGGTGCGAGAAACACGTTGAAGGCTGATCCCTTTCCAAAAATTTGACATTTGTTTTGCTGGTAGTTTGAATCTTGTGGTGGTTTTGAACAAGATTGATGATTTGAACAATTTAGGGGATTTGGAAAAAGCGAAAAGCAAAGGCAGAGGAAGCAGTTAGTCCAGCGTTGTTTTAGAGCAGACATAAGTGAAAGCATAAACTAGCGCTTATCTAACAGGAAAAGCACTGACCTCAATTCCGTCTCAATCTCCTACCGGGTCTACGCCCTCTTTGTTTTAGCCATGTGCGTGCCCAGGGGGCCATAAGAGGATTCGGGGGCTTGGTATTTGCACTACTAAGCAAAATAGGCCAGGCCAACTACAGTCAATGAAGTGCCGCACCATTGACGACTGGTGAAAGATCTCTAGTTGTACCAACGAGGAGAGCTCAACTACGCTAAATAAATCGAATCGAAGTTGTAATGCCCTTACCCTGTGGTTTTGGAGAACATCCTCTTATCGTGATTGATTGGTCACCTGGAAATTCAATCTGACTGAAGACGTCTCTTTGTCGATCCGTACGCGCACAGAAAGCAATCTCGTAAGGTGAACAAGAACGCGATCCAACTCCTTCCATGTGGCTATCGGTAGACCGGATGTCGCCCGCTCTGACTCTTTACTCTAATACGGCAAGGAATACCTCCACTATTTGCCGCTTCGCCCCCTCTGCGCCTCAGTATTTCATTCCTGAAGCTTTCAAGCTGAAGAGAAAGACTTAGAGATTCTTCTTCTTCCAGACCGGAGAATATAAATTAATTATGTTGATTAACCTTTCTCAGAGGCATTTACTAGGTAAGAAGCAAGGGATTAAGAGACTGGGGATCGTAGTCTCAGTCTCAAGCCTTCCCTCACTTGGTGCATCATTAGTTGGAGCTGGCTAAGCTGCCCATCCCCAAGCGGATAGATTAGCTCGTTCTCCTGCCATCTCTCATAGAGCTGAAGGAGGCCTGGGGTGTGCTATGTTTCTTTTTCTGTTTCCTATTACATGACTAGGGACCTTCCGGCTCGCTATTGATATTATGAGCCAGCTCGATCTCTCTCTCGATCCGGGCTTTGTTACTTCTACCGATCAAATGACCTACCCGGAGGGCGAAAAACGGTCTATCTCGGGCTCACAACTAGATCGATGAACATATGCTTAATACATGCATTTCGAACTCCTTGGATCAGTCAATATCACACCGGCGAGGTCGAGAGGGGTTTTCTTTACCCGGGGTAGTAGGGACTATGAATAATACCTAAGTAGAGTGGTTGGAGGCTACCTTCCCCTTCATGGACTCCCGAATACTGGTTCATACTTAGCATTTTGAAAAGCATTCCTTCCGGGTGGTTACTATGAGTCGGATGTGGATGCCTCTTCATTGGTACCTTTTTCTCTTTCTTAGACTGGTGGAACAAGAACAAGCACAACACTTTCAGGTCGTCAATCGATCGCTGGTTCAAGAAGAAGAGCTATCCTTTTCCCATGCGAGATGCTATATCCCTTTTGGCCTATAGTTGTTGGACTAGTTCGCCTAATCGTGATTGCCATTGCCCCTACCAGACTTGTTAACCTAGACTTCCATTCTAGATCTCCATTTACATATGAGTCCGAAGGTTAAGCAAGTAATTCAGAGCTAGATTATGAATGATAACCATTGCACTCGTGCGTTAAGGGAGTTTTCCCCGGATTGAGAAACCAATAAGTGTCAGACACAGACTCCCGTCCCGTTACCAAAGACAGCTATGATTGATCAGAGGCAAAAAACTGACTAAGTTACTTGCCATGTCCATAGCCAACCAACCACCTTAATTGCTGAACCCCTTCCCTTAGGTACACTTGATGGCGGAGAAAAGGAGGAATTACTTTCCAAATAAGAAATGGAATACCTCGAGGTGAACCAACCGCCCACCCAGCAGGGTTAAGGAGTTAATATTGTACTATTGTACACGGCTAGTTAAGAAGTGAATATACTATACCTTCTTTAGTGCGGCGGGAAAAAAACAGTATGCATGAGACTATGTGAGCACCGGACCAACCCGACTAAATGTTTAGCATGGTTTCCGTGATCGGCAGAGGAAATTCGTCCTTAGGAATGCTCGGGTCTCTGAAGTCAATGCAAACCCGAATCTGCCCGTTCTTCTTGGTCACTGAGGCAATGTTTGCCAACCAATCGGGATCTTTCTCTTATGAGACCCACATCTTTTAATTTCTTAACTTTTTTCTCAATCTTCTTCATGAGGAGTAGATGAAAGCGTCGTTGTGCTTGCTTGATGGGCTTAGCATCTGGTTTGATATTAAGCCTGTGGACGGCGATTTCAGGTCTAGCCCAGGCATCTCAGCCTAACTCCAGGCCAAATATGCCCAAGTATTCATTCCTTAAGGAGCTGGACGTATTGTTCAGCTTCCTATGAAGCTAGGCTAGCACTTAGGAAGATTGGACGAGGGTGGCGGGGGCACATCTGGTGGTATCGTATATAAGAGAGAGCTTCTTTTAAGAATGATCTGAAACTAGAAATATCATAAGAGAAGAAAGATCGTAGCGTAGAAAGATTAGCTCTTCCTTCCTTTCTTCATTCTAGCACTTTGAGATTAGATTGATCCCTTTCCCATGCTTGTCTGTTGGTCAACAACCAACTACAACTCTCTATAGTTCTTCACTACTCCTACAGGCTTGACGGAGCTGTCTGGAGGGAATCATCTTTTTACAATCAATCATGCCTCAATTGGTCCGATGGCTGTTCTCCACTAACCACAAGGATATAGGGACTCTATATTTCATCTTTGGTGCCATTGCTGGAGTGATGGGCACATGCTTCTCAGTACTGATTCGTATGGAATTAGCACGACCCGGCGATCAAATTCTTGGGGGGAATCATCAACTTTATAATGTTTTAATAACGGCTCACGCTTTTTTAATGATCTTTTTTATGGTTATGCCGCGATGATAGGTGGATCTGGTAATTGGTCTGTTCCGATTCTGATAGGTGCACCTGACATGGCATTTCCACGATTAAATAATATTTCATTCTGGTTGTTGCCACCAAGTCTCTTACTCCTATTAAGCTCAGCCTTAGTGGAAGTGGGTAGCGGCACTGGGTGGACGGTCTATCCGCCCTTAAGTGGTATTACCAGCCATTCTGGAGGAGCAGTTGATTCAAGCAATTTCTAGTCTTCATCTATCTGGTGTTTCATCCATTTTAGGTTCTATCAATTTTATAACAACTATCTCCAACATGCGTGGACCTGGAATGACTATGCACAGATCACCCCTATTTGTGTGGTCCGTTCTAGTGACAGCATTCCCACTTTTATTATCACTTCCGGTAACTGGCAGGGGCAATTACCATGTTATTAACCGATCGAAACTTTAATACAACCTTTTTGATCCCGCTGGAGGGGGAGACCCCATATTATACCAGCATCTCTTTTGGTTCTTCGGTTTTAAATGGCCCTTTTCAGATTCAAATCTGAATACGCATTGCGCTATATGCTGGGACTGTCTGCTTAATGGTACTCCTACTATGTTCATAAGTGGTTTTCTAGTAAAACCCCGATCTAGTAAAAATGGAGTATCTAAGACACAATCAGCAGGTAACCAACGACATAAAAGCAGTCTAGTAGGAACCTCAGAGACTACATGCGCAACAACTTATCCTAAATCCTTCTGTGAGTGGCTAGCTGGAATTATCGATGGTGATGGAAGTATTCAAGTTAGTAAACAAGGATATACTTCTCTTGAAATTACTATGGGACTTGAAGATCTACGACTACTACGATATATCCAACATATGCTTGGTGAAGTATTAAAATGCGATCAGGTGCTAAAGCTTATCGTTATCGACTACATAATCAACTTGGTATGATTAAACTAATGAATTGTATTAATGGTCATATTCGACATTCAGCACGACTACTTCAACTACATCGTGTCTGTCAAGTACTGGATATCCCTGTAATTCTACCTATTACACTAGATGCTCAATCCAATTGGTTTGCAGGATTCTTTGATGCTGATGGTACCATTGGTATCGCTATGAAGCATCGACTACCTCAACTAAGTATTCGAGTAAATAATAAACTTCTACAAGATGTAGAGTCTTATAAGGTAGTATTTGGAGGAAATATCTACTTTGATAGTAGTAAAAATGGTTACTATCAATGGTCTGTACAAAGTCGAAAAGATGTTATCATGATGCTAGATTACTTTAAATCAAGTACTTTCCGAAGTCATAAATCACGACGATTCTTCCTTATTGAGGAATATTACAGTCTTTACGATCTCAAAGCATTTAAACCTGACAGTATTCACCATAAAGCATGGCTAGCTTTCCTAGACAAATGGAATAAGTTGATGATATAGTCCACCTTTCTTCTATTCATCCGCTTATATTAGTAGAAGAGAGAAGCACCCTGAAGTTTACATCCTCATTCTGCCGGGATCGGTATCATAAGTCATATCGTTTCTACTTTTTCGGGAAAACAGGTTTTCGGGTATCTAGGCATGGTTTATGCCATGATCAGTATAGGTGTTCTTGGATTTCTTGTTTGGGCTCATCATATGTTTACTGTGGGCTTAGACGTTGATACCCGTGCCTACTTCACCGCAGCTACCATGATCATAGCTGTCCCCACTGGAATAAAAATCTTTAGTTGGATCGCTACCATGTGGGGGGGTTCGATACAATACAAAACACCCATGTTATTTGCTGTAGGGTTCATCTTTTTGTTCACCATAGGAGGACTCACTGGAATAGTCCCGGCAAATTCTGGGCTAGACATTGCTCTACATGATACTTATTATGTGGTTGCACATTTCCATTATGTACTTTCTATGGGAGCCGTTTTTGCTTTATTTGCAGGATTTCATTATTGGGTGGGTAAAATCTTTTGGTCGGACATACCCTGAAACTTTAGGTCAAATCCATTTTTGGATCACTTTTTTCGGGGTTAATCCGACCTTCTTTCCCATGCATTTCTTAGGGCTTTCGGGTATGCCACGTCGCATTCCAGATTATCCAGATGCTTACGCTGGATGGAATGCCCTTAGCAGTTTTGGCTCTTATATATCCGTAGTTGGGATTCGTCGTTTCTTCGTGGTCGTAACAATCACTTCAAGCAGTGGAAATAACAAAAGATGTGCTCCAAGTCCTTGGGCTGTTGAACAGAATTCAACCACACTGGAATGGATGGTACAAAGTCCTCCAGCTTTTCATACTTTTGGAGAACTTCCAGCTATCAAGGAGACGAAAAAGCTATGTGAAGTAAAAGAAGAAAAGGTCGCCGACTGCTACTAAGAACCTAACAGAACTTTTCATTGAATTCGCCCGATATAAGATTAGCACCAACTGGGATCATAAAGCGGATTGGGCTAACGGAAAGGGAGGAGTCAGTCGTTCTGCCATCGATTACAGGCAAACCTTCCCGGTCAGTCAAAAGAAGAGGAGTCAGTTGATCTCGAAGCCAAGGCCTTTTTTTTAAAGAAATTTTTTTCCCAGTAGGGATTCATATCGTAGTTGGCTTTCTCCCAGAGCACAACGAGATCTGTTGGTAGAAAAGATGCGGATCGGATGATCAAGATGGTTCGGGCTCCGCATTGGCATCAAGAGTACTACCCTTTTTTTTGGAGGCGCGGTTCCTCGAATCCGGATAAAAGAAAGAATAAATGAATTTAGAGGTTGCTTAGCATAGCAACGAAAGAAGCATAAGAAGGAGAAGGAGGAGTCCGGCGAGCTGCTATTGGCTTGGATGTAAAAGCATTGGTTCTTCTTTTTTTAGGTTTTCTGCTTATCTCGTGAGCCGTTAGCTAATGGAATAGACAGATGGATTAGTGGCAACAGAAGGACTTGATTACAGGTATCTGCCTCTCGGGGTTCTTTAGACCAGCAGATGGGAGAAGGTTAAGAAGGCTTAGTTTCTTGGTTCTACAAGGCCGGTATCAAAGAGATTTTGGCATGGCACCTAAGTCACTCCGTTCTGGCCTAATTGTATTCGCTCTAGGCGTAGCGCGTCGTTTAGGGAGCTACTCTATTTTTAGAACGTTTTTCAGATCCCTATCAATTGTTCCTAGTGCTTTAGTTACTTTAGCTTGATGGCGAAGCACGAGGGTCGATGTAATTGAGAGTTTCTGTTCATGTCGCGGCAACATTGAAGCCGTGCTCACAACCAACAACAAAGTACCGACGGTTCATCTACTTTATAAAAAAAAAAGAAAGGAATCGAAACGCCTAAGACTCGACCAAACGAAAGAAACTACAAGAAACTCGTATTTAATAACACCGGTGCGGGACGCGTATACAGAGTCGGCTTTTTAACCATTCGATTCGCGAGCTTAGTCACCCGGGTGGTTTCATAGCTTCTGTCAGGTCAGGAGTGAACGAAGGAAAGGTGGTTGGTTTCAAGGAAGCCTTCCGTTGATTGTGCGTTTACGCTTTGTTTAAGCAGCTTTTAATGCGATTTCTAATCCGCTTCTGTAAAGAAAGGAGAACAGAGAGGCTAAGGCTAACTAACTTACATGATTTCAACTATGCCTGAAAAGTTAACAAGAAGAGTGTTCACTGGTAGCTAGTATTGAAAGAGAAGAAGCAGTTCCTTCGCTGCTTGCTTTGCGCGCTAAGAGCGCTTCGCACCTTGCCCAAGATCAATTTAAGTAGAAAGTTCGGGTATTCCCTTATTATAGCACGCACAGGTGAGAGCATCCCTACCTCTAATGGTTTGTACTTGAACTGACCGAAAGTCCTGTTTTGCTGCTTAATGGCCTTCTATGAGGTTTTCTATACCTCTTCGTCCCTGGCTTTTTATTCCTTCTCCCTTTGTTACTGACTTTGTTACAGATGCCGTACCTCTTCAGTCTATTGCTCCTAGGCCTATGGGTTCTAGAGTAGAGAGAATTCCTATTGACTGTCTTTCCTTCGGGGGAACTCCCTTAAGCCCAGAAGTGGACTGAACTCTCTTCCCTTCCGAAAAGAGCTGAAGGTAGCCATGTTTGCAGCGCTTATGCCTGCAACGGAAAGAGCATTTGCGTATACTACATCTCATTCGGAGTGGGGATCACTCCTTTGGTTCAATGTAGGCTATCTTTCTAAAGAGTGGTTTTGAAACCCTCTCGTCACTCCCTTGCTTTGACAGTGAGGAAATCCTAAGTACGTCATTTCACCAAGCAGTCCTTCCTGCACTGAAAGGGGGGAAGCATCCAATTCCATGCCTCCCTCCCTATTGAATGGAGTTGCCCTATTATTAACATTTTCTGAAAGAAGTCCTTCTCTAACAAATCTACCAAGGAAAGATACCACAAATCGGATTCTGTAACCTACTACCCTCGGGTTACTTTCCTTAATCCCGTTCGTTCCTATACTTTCCAGTATAGCTACTTTCGTTCCTGCGCTTCCTTCTAGCCTACCACTGCTTGCTGCCTACGAAAAAGCTTTCAAAGCAAAGAGCTTCTTCTCACCAGATGGGAACTGAAACACCTTTCGAACTTACTTTCTTCCCCTAGCCTATGACAGCATTCCCATAGCTCTATGCCTACCGTCTTTCTGGGTCACCCATCATTCGCACAGGTAAGTCAGGACCATATACCTCGGGTGCCTTCTGGTTGGCTTTCCAAAAAGCCTATTCCTGAGCTCCCAACCATTCCTGTATGATGTTTCTAATAAAAAAGTTAGGCCTTTAGACATAGACAATTCCTACTGCCAAGCTAAAGGAAAAGATCCCACCTTCTTCGTCTCTTCTTGCCCTTGGGGCACTTTACTCGAGCTAATCAGTCTTGGCTTGGTGCCGGGAATGGAAGAACATCTGATTCACCAATAGGCATATTACGAAGAAAAAGTACACATGGTATATAGTACTTTTACTCTAAGCTCAAAGGTAGGTAAATTCGATTACGACTCGCTTCCCTCAGATCTTACGCTTGTTTAGGTTGGACCTCTAGCTCTAGCTTGCTCAGTCTCAGGGTTTGACTACTTTCTTTCAGGAGATTGTTACACTGACCTAGCGCCTTGCATAGGAAGCAGTTAGATGACTAGCGTTGTTTAGGGCTTATTATGAAGGGCTAAAAAATGGAACTCCAACAACAGGCTTGGCTAAACGAGAAGCACTAGCTGGGCTAGAGACCCTACTCTAAAATCAGTGTATGAAAGGTCCCTAAAGAGAGGGATCGCTCTTTGGAACGGGGCTAAACGAAACTTGGGAAATAGAAGAGCTTTTAAGCCACGTTGAGAATGGTCGGTGGGGTCAGGCTCAGGCTTGGAGGAATTGAATTGATAGAAGAATTTACTTACATTTCTCTCTCTAAGATAATGAATCTTCTTAGCTAAGAGAATTCCGATGAATAAAACTGGTATTACTGTCCAGAATCGGCTAGAAGCACTAATGGCAGTCTACTTGAACCTATAGGTTTATGGACTAGTTAATTAGGAAGGGCCGTCCTTTCTGTTTCTTGCAAGAAAGAAAGAAGAGCCCCTTGTTAAAGTAAGGAGAGAAGGTCTTAACGAGCCTTAAGACATGAGAGATGTAGGAGGAGAACAGTCTTCTTCCATTTAGATAATATAATGCTTCTTCTCGGCGGACACCTTAGACCTATCTTCCTCTTTCCCACTTACTATACACCTTGCTCCGATCGAGGTCGATCGTATCATATAGTAACACGTCTTGCTTCAGTGAGTATCTCGTCTTCAAAATGGCATAAGTGAAGTAGTGCTGTGTAGGCGCTAGTTTTCGCTTGAGATAGGGCTTATTAGAAGAGTGATTCATTCTACCGCTTCGCCCCTTGCCTCTTTCAGGTCTCCTTGATCTGGTTCTCTCCTTCTCTCCGGATTCTCGTATAAAGAAGCAATTGCCTAAAAGTGAGAGGCAGTTGGACTTAGCTTTCCCTAGTTAGGGCACACAAATGAATCTATTCTCCAATCTCTCATTCTTTCTTTCTCTAGAATTTAGATTCAATATCAATTCTAACAAGACCAGCCTTGCCATTGCTTATTCGGTATTCCAGGAGCTCTCTACTGCACATCGAGACAATAGGCCTATCCAGGAGTTTTACACAATAATGAGGACCATTGGCACCAGCTCTCCTCCAGGGAGGAGGAGTTCTGTTCTACATATTCTGCCTGTGGCTGTGCCAAGAAGCAGCAGAAGGCCCGAGATCAGCAACGTCTATTTAAGTTCCTCATGCACCTTCGCCTAGAGTTTGAGTCCATCAGAGGCCAGCTCCTGCACAAATCTCCTCTGCCTACTCTAGATGTTGCACTTTCAGAGCTTATAGCTGAAGAGATTCGTCTGCGAGTCCTGGGCTCCTCCCGTTCTGCTGAGCCAGCTACTGTGCTTGCTGCTTTTGGCTCCCGGTCTTCTTGCCACAAGGGTCAACCCTTTGCTTCTCATGATTCTTCTAGCCGTCATGCATTCGGCCAGTCTATTGAGTGCCGCTATTGTCATGCCTGGGGCCATATGCTCAAGGACTATGCCAAGAAGAAGCAAGCTGATCTCCGCAGGCAACAATCCGCCTCTGCAGCAGCTGCTACTCCTTCTGCTGGGTCTAATACTATTGAGATGTTCGATGATGTCGCAGCCACTCCAGCCCCTGCAGTTGTTCCTTCAGCACATGGGCCCTCAGTGTCTTTGGCACAGCTTATGCAGATCCTAAAGGTATCCCAGCTTGGAGGCTTCACTCCATCGACTATACATGCCACCACTGCGCTGTCTACCTCGGCTGACCGCACAGGTCTTTCTGGGCCCTCCTTGATCCTTGACTCCGGTGCCTCTATTCATGCCTCATGCTCACCCTTGCAGAAGCCACTTCAGATATTTACTGCATATGGATCTCCACTCTCTGTGTCTCACCACGGAGACATTGGCGGTTTTTTGTTCTCTCTGTTTTACATATTCCTAAGTTGTCTATGAATTTCTTTTTCTGTTAGCCAGCTTACCGATCATGACTGCACTGTCTCATTTTATGCTTCTTCTTGCTCCGTGCAGGATCGTCATACCAGCGCCCTAATTAGTCATGGTCGTAAGCGTGGGGGGCTCAATTACATGGACTGTCTCCATCTGCCTTCTTCTGCTACTGGGTTTGCTTGCGTGGGTGTGTCTTCCTCTTCTTCTTTGGTTAATCTATGACATCGTCGGCTTGGTCATCTGTCTCGTGATCGTTTGAGTACTTTAGTTCGTGGTGGTGTCCTAGGTAGTGTCCCTGTGTCGGAGTTGTCTCCATGTATGGCCTGTAAACTGGGAAAACAGTTGGCCTTACCTTATCCCTCTAGTACGTCTGTTTCTTCTTCTCTTTTTGATTTAGTGCACTCTTATGTCTGGGGTCCTGCCTGATAGCGGAACCGTTATGTGACATGGTCGAATATAAGGAAGTCTTGGATGCTCTCCGTTTGTACTGGGATGCCAATTGGGATTGGTGGATGAGGATGTTGCCTGGCAACTTATTCCTCATTGCTTTCCCTTCTAGGGATCTTTCTCGCCGAGCTTTGTCTCAGGAGTTCAGTTTATGCATGTGGGCCGTACTACAGTTCAGCTTCTGGAGTGGTGGCCGGATTGCGCCACCTTTCCCCTGGAGACTCTCAGACAATGGATTGGTATCAGCGGTCTGCCTGTTCACTGTTGGGATTCCACTTCCTGAAGCGAAGTGGTGTCAAGCTTTTTTTCCCTGGTAGCTATTAATGAAGAGACATTCAACCTGGATGATCTTGTTGAGGCCAGAGTTCATATTGAAATCCCAGTGGGAAAAGGCATTCCAACATCGCGCGCATTGATAAAGTGGGTGATCTTCAAAGGCCGGTTTATTTCCGACCCATTCCGGTCTCGGCGGGGACGAGAGTAGGACAGCCAAACGAGATGTGGCTGCTTCAGCGCAAGAGGTACGGAGTTACTCGAACGAATGTGAGAGGGGAAGAGTCTGCTCCGATTCAAACCGGCCGAGTGGATCGTCGAACCGGCAACTCAGCTTCTCAGACTAAGACTGTATCCTGGGCGGGCACTGTGCGCGGTAAGTCTATCGATCCCAAACCCAATTCAAATTTCAAAAGGGTAGTAGGGAGACATCTTCTGATCATGAGCATGTGCCTTTTGACGAGGGCCCACGCGAGAGTGGATCGAAAAGGGCCTCGCACCAAAACCAGCGGCTTGTCTTGGTCGGGATGTTAACAGGGCAAATTTGGCGACCTGGGGCCCACACTCTGTTTGCTACCCAGCCTCTTGGGCCATAAGCCCATGGGCCTGCTCGGGCTGGCCCGTCTCAACCTAAACTTAGGGCCACGTCTCCCTTTTCTGGTAGGTGCAAGCAATAAAAGGAATATCATTTCATTAATATCATTCCAATCAGTAAAGGAATAGTTCTTCCCTTAGCTAGGTACGGCTCTTTCGAGCAATCAATCTGCTTATCGCTTCAAAATAAGTCACTTCCTGCTAAAAGTGGAGCTCTTTTTAGGGTGGACTACACGAGTCTTATGAAAGAGAGCCGAGGTGCGGAGCAAAGGCTTCTGGTCGATAAGTCAACAGATGTTCCCCTGGGGCAGACAGAAGAAGTTCCGATTCCTTCTACCACCATCACTTCCTGACTCACCTGCTCAAACGAGAGTTTAAGTTCCGGAACTAGTGCCTGCCCACTGCTTTTGCTGAAAGCTTGGTCTAAAAGTCTCAATCTTTCTTAAGTTAAGAAGCCAGAGCAAGTGCATGTAAAAGTTCGCCTAATACTCGAATTTTTTTCTCCTTCCACTTTGACTTCGACTATTGCTACTTCCTCGACCCGACCCCGAGATCTCGAATTCTTTTAACAGACAGAGACTGCCTCCACTTCCCTTAATTAGCTTGTTGAGGAACGGGCTTGACTATATAAGGCAGCCCCAGTTCCAGTATTGGAGGAAGCACATGGCATGGAAAGCATGGTAAGTAGGACAGCCAATCTTTAAGAAAGTTATCTCACCGGTTAGTCGACCTAAGCTAAGCACTGTTCAAAATGAGGGGAAATGGCTTATTAAACGAAAAATGCTAAAGCGGCAGATCGGGAAGAAGTTCCTTATTCCGGGGAAGCTTTAAAAGAAAGAAATATAGATATTTTATGATATTCGTAGTTTTTACCTATAAAAGGGCTGGCTTTTCGCTCGGTTGATTACTGAAGAAGGCTCTTGTCTCGGTAAGTCTGTTCTAGGGCACTCTGTCTTTCCACCGGATACCTTTATATATGGGTATCCGGCTCTCGATCGAATGCGACTGCACCTCTCCCTGCTTTCTTCGGTGCTGGTACTGCCTCTTACTCTCGTGGGTAAACTCCTACTTGATTAGTCAGAACTGAACTTCTCTGTCTCAACTCGTAGACCTATCTATCCTCTTCTTTTTAAGAGATAGGGGCTACATTTGCCGCGGATTGCTCGTATTTCTTTACCCCAATTAATGGTTTTTACTTTGTTATAGCCCTTCCATCTTAACCTTCCAGTACTAATCTCTTCTTCTGGGGAAGACCCTTCATCTTACCAGGGAGCCAGCCGTGCTCTTGCACGAGTGGTTACTTCTTTCGCGAGTGAAAAGCTCGTTTCTTCCTTGCTTTCAAAGTGAGGGGTTTCGGCATTCAAAGTCAAACGATTCTTTAGATTATCGAGGAACTGGGCGAAACAGGGAAGCTTAAGCTTTGGTAAAGAGATATGAGAGTGAGGCTAGCTTTGGGCATCCCCTAGCTAAGCCCGAAGAGAAGGGATGTGTTTAGGTGCAGAAGCCACTTCAGATATTTACTGCATTGGATTAATTCCTTTGATGCTTGCTCGGAACGGGGTCGACTCAATATCGAGAGACTCACCCACCGAGGACTTTTTCGCACCCTTATGTCTCCATCTCTCGAGTCGAGCTCAATCTCTGGCAGGTATTGTTTGGTCTGGAGTGCGGTGCATCTTTTAAGACAAGCGACTACCAGAAGACTTTTACAACTCCTTACTAAGCAAGACGACTCCATTTCCTGACAGATGAGATTGGACTCAAGCCAAACAAAGGAAAGAAGTCACCACATACTTACTTACTTTACGAAATAAGAAGAAAAAAAAGATGAGATTCTCAGCAAGTGGAGTACTCACGCACAGAACGAGAGTATCAGATCCAGTGGAGTCAAGTTCCTCAGGCTCCAAAGGACAGGCTTAAAAGCAGTAGTGAGGAAGTATGTACCCTTAATACCGAAAAGAGAACTCCTAGAATCACAAACCTATGAACTGAACGATGTTACCGCAACCCTTGGTTGCCTGCGAATGCAAAGCGTTACTACTTGAAGAGGAAAACCTTACCAAAACCAAGAACCAACGGAAATCAGTATGCAAGGCAGGCTCAGGCAAGCTAGTTCCTCGTAAGCACAGCGATAAAAAGACAAGCAACTATGGGAGGGGGGCTTGCCAGCTAGGAAAAAAACCAACCTGACAGGCATGCCAGCCAAGCAAGCCAAGGTTTCTAACCCTACTATATAGGTTAACGCCCGTTCCTCTCCCTCGCTAGCCTCCTTCGCCGTGCTGCCATCCATCCACTCAATCTATCCCGAACTCTATCAACAATGTATTTATAACTGTTTTAGATAACTCGCTCATGGAGTAATGGAACACCAAGAGACTTACCCAGGTTAGATGTAAGAGAGAACCCAAACTCCCTACTAATGGCTTGCGAAAGTCCTCTGGAAACATTTTTAGAACAATAAACCCGTGTCTTCGACTTGCTTACCTTCTGCCCTGAAAAAAAAAACAAAATTGTTCCAGGCACTCACTGATAATGTGAACCTGGTCCATAGATGCTTCCGCAAACAAAACAAGTTCGAGTTCCCCGCCATCACCTCGCCTAGATCCGGGGGCTTTATACCCTAAAGTTGCAGAGGCAAGTTTCAGCCGAGGTAGGAGATCCATCATATCCATACGAACAAACCAGCGCAGGTAGCAGTGGTTGCCTTTACGTTTATAGGGGGCTCGAGTTTCCCCTTTGTCACTATCTCGCCCAGCATATCTGCCGGGAGCAAGAGCATATCCAAGTCCCATATTCAGTTAAATCAGATCTAGTAACGCTCACTACTGAGGCGAAAGAAAGGAGCAAGATACGGCCGGAGATTCTCGCACAGGAACAAGCGTAGACCCGTAGCGCGCCTTTCACTCAGTAAGAAGTGCTTTTCGTGGCGAAGCGAGGAAGCACAGTTGCGCGCTTCTCCATAGCCCCTCTATACTCTGTAGGCTATTAGTACCAAGCGCAAGCGCCTGACTTGGAAGCTTGCTGTGTAATTTCATAAAGAAACAAAAGTGTGTGAACCTCAGCGAGTCCGGGTTTCAAACTAGCCTCCTGGACTGAACCGACCTCCTTAATATTAGGCGAGTAAGGGCATAAACTTCTGTAAATAAAATAGAAAGACAAACTCATATTGAAAGATAGGCTGCTCACCTTAAGACTGGATCGAAAAGAGAAGCATTCTTTCTTAGCAAAAAAGATAGGGAAACTCCAACTGACACTCAAATCCCAGCCGTGATCTTGTTAACCGAGGATTTTCAAAGACCCCAAGATGCTTCCAAGGATAAATAGGTTGTCCCAACAATGCTTGATAGGTTCCGTACTACAAGAAAAGGAAAGGGCTTTTCGAGACAAGCAAACGCTAAATGTCGAATCCTCCCGGTGAGAGCCTTGGGTGGGAAGCGAATTCAATATATCGGATAAGAAATGAACAGGCAGTAGAGTATAAAAAGAAAAAGGATAGACGGTCAATGGAACCTAAAAGAAATGGTTGGTCGAATGGTTCAACTCCAAACGGAAATGCTCGAAAACGCCCTTGAGAGCTAAGCGAAAAGAAAGACCTAGATCTCGAAAAGCTATGCTGACTTTAAAAGATAAGCAGATATGGTACTGTGCTACTCCAAAGAGGTCAATTCCAGGTCTTGATTCTGTGAAAATAGTACTTTTTATGTTCCAAAGTACCTATGTGCTCCTATCTACGGAACCCAGGCAGAGGAAGGTGGGGGATATTCGCGAAGAATCAGCACGCACCGAAGAGGTATAGCTAGTCAGATAGGTAGGCGAAGCTTTTGAATTGGTGTAATATTAAGGATAGGGTTCGTAGAAAGCCTGCCCCTTCTATTGGGTAGTCAACTACCTCACAGCTTCAGTGCTAGTAGTTCAGAATCAAGTTTACCTGAACGTGAACGTGGTGAGGAATCCATCCATTACAAATCTAGGAAAAGAGATGAAGAGAGGGGCGAATAGAAAACGGGACCTGGAGAGCTCTTCCCTTTGCAAGTCAATTACCCTGTCCGGATCTAACAAGAGGTTCCATGTCTTCGAGTAAGAGCTGCGGGATATCCCCTGTTTTCAGGAAGTCTGGATTGATAGATTCTCGTAAAATAAGTGATGCTCGAAATCGAAACGAAAGAAGGTATTTGCCTTCTTTTCAGGACAGAAAGAGAGGAAGCTTTAGCTTAACGACAGGAAAGAGAGAACTCGTAGGGCACGAACGGTCTACGACTAGCTGAAGCTGACGGTTTAGTGCGTCTAGCCCTTCTTTCCGATTTGAGAGAATCAGATTGTTCTGTTCCCTCTCTTAGGCTATCCAGCATGCCAAGCGTGCGTATACGATCCGATCTTTTCCTCTGACTTTGATTGCTTGATTGTGCTAATTGCCATGTCATTCCCTTTGATTGCTAGTAAGATGGTAAGTCGCTTCCTTGTGGATAGCTGCACTTCCTTCGCTTCCCTTCGACGATGTAGTTTTCTTCGTACCCTCTTTGCGACCTCATCACTTCAATTCAAGCTTAGGAAAGTAGCCCTTCTTTCACATGTTGATTCGTAAGTGGCTAATCCATTCCGGATGGAGATCCCGGTTCATTCGTTTTTGCAGAAATTAAGGGCTTTTTTAAAGACAGTCCTTCTAAGAGCTCCCTCTCCTGACAAGACCTCTAATTCCACATCTAGACCAAGTCTCAAAGGTGAAGCGAGTGGCCTTGAGGCGCAAGGTTCTGTCGTACGTATCCAATCCTCTCGGTCATGAGAGCTGCTATCGTAGTCGTAGCTCTGCCCTGAAGAGCGGCTAGCAGCTATCGAAGCTATGAGTCCCGGGAGCGTTAAGTTCTCTATCGAGGTGAAAGGACCCGACTACTAATAAGAGGAAAAGGGGATCAAAATCTTTCATCAATCCAAGTGAGGACTTTCCCTAAATCAAATCGTTTTTAGTAAGTACTCCGTAGACGGAGGTTCGCTTACTTCTACTCTTTTTCCCCACCTAGTTCATCACCAGCAGAGAGCGTATAGGAGATTAAGGCAGTGCCCCTTTATAGGCCACATCTGTCCTTTAGTTAGAATTTGACCCGAGAAGTGAATGCTTCTTCAAAAGAACAAAACCAAGGTTAAGTGAAAGAGACCTCGGGCAATCTGATCGGTCACTCACATCCAGCCATTACTAGAATCCTAAAAACGAGAAGGCCATTTCGTTTTTCTCTAACGGAGCATGTACGCGACGATCAAACACGGCTTTGACAGCTGCCTGTGATAGGAAAAAGAAAACTTGATCAGATAGTTCGTGCGGGGCATTTCCCACCTCGCCTTTGATCTTTCCCTTGTCGTGTAGGTCAAGCTAGAAGAGCATCATTGGACCGACAGCTGACAAGCAAACCTTCCATTCTTATGTCTACATCGCTTCTCTCTTTCTCGCGGAAAAAGGTTTCGAATGAGCATCCCATGGGACAGCCATAGCTTGAGCCTTCCTTCTCGCAGTCAGCTATGTAACTCAGGCAGCAAAGGTTCGAGCAGGATGGCGGTTAGTCTTACTCGTCTCTTTCGGGTGGGCGGCGGGAATAGCTCTTCTAGCATCAGCATGGATTGACCAGAGACTGGGAGTAGTCGTCATCTTTGTCCATAGTAGTCATCCAGCCAGCAAGGGAAAGACCACAATCACCGGTCCCTCGCTTGTAACACCCGAAAATGCCCTCGCTCCCACCAAAGAATGCAAGACTTCCAAGGCTTGGAATGAGAGAAGGAAAGGAAGAAAAAAAGCCCCCCTCAAGCTAAAGGGGGCAATGTAGTTGATCTATTCCTACCAGTCGTAGAAGTTCGATTTGCCTTTTCCCTTAGTTGGAAAGAATGTAGTATGGTAAGTAGTCCCGTATCGCTAAGTCGAGGAAGCCTTTGCTTTTGCCTTGAGACTGTCTACCTCCTCAACCGAAGAAAGTGCTGAAGCCTCCCCCCCGCAGGAGTAAAAAAAGTCCCGTAATATCCTTTTGTCGGCTAAGGTACCTTTTTTTTCAGGTAGAGGGCTCGACTTTCTTAGTAAAGTAAGTGGTATGCTTTTTAACTCCTCCCGCCTCAATTCCTGCTTTTCCTTTCTTTTTAGGCTATTACCTAGGCCCCGCAGCCCCTTTACCTTTAGAAGGGAATTCATATGTCTTGCTCGGGGGAATCCAATCAGTTCTTGTCCTAGATCGACTTTCTGTTCTTTCAGCTTATGGAAAAAGTAGTATAAGGGCAATTTCCTTCTTCCTTGAGCCAGAGCCAGTCCGGTATCGAAGTCTTCCTTTCTGTCTATCACTTCCATCCTTCTAAGCTTTAGGTCGGGAATGAATGGGTATACACCCGACGCCAACCATTAGCTTTCCAATCGTCTAAGGGGCCATCCTCTTTTCCTTTCTTTGTTGCCTGACTCACGGGCGTGTGAATTCGATTCTTGCTTGTCGTATTTCTTCTTCTTTTATTCTGTGTAAGAACTTTTCCGGCTCAAGAAAGAAATCCTCGTGTAATAGCTCCTAGAGCAGTCCCATGAGTTCGGAATTCCTATGTCCGGAAGTGGGGGGCCAAGTCTTCCGGGACGACAAATGACTTGAGTCCACTGGCCTATCAATAGGAGTTTGACGGCAGGCAGATCTTGGTATTTGGAGAGACAAGGCAGGCGAATCCAGTCAGATAGAACTCCTTTGGATTTACTGCTCTCCCTTCGTGCATGTTGTGGTCAGATGCCACTCCTTAAGGAGCCTTAAAGAGTGCGGGGTGTAAATTCTTTTTTGTTTTACGTCGCCAAGCATACGGGCATACCTCCCATCCAGAGTAATTAATTTCATAATTTATGAAGGCCCACCACCCAGGGGAAGCAAAGAGATCCGCAGCACCGGGACAGTAAAGAACTCTCTGGAAGAGCTCCTTCGGCTGTAGGACCATCTGATATGCGGTTTTGCCTTAAATCAAATCATAAGCAGTCTTTAATAGAAAGGAGCAACTGTGGTGGTGCAAAGGGTTGGAGTCGTTCTAGAGTGATAAGCGGAATGACTCCTTTGAGAAGAATATGGATAGAGGAGGCTTTCTCGAAAGAATAGGTTCGGGTCCAGTAGCGGGCAAAGCAGAGATATGGCTCGAAAGGAAAGAGGTCTGGTTACACGAAAGCTGGTAGGGCGAAGGGAAAGGCTGGGCTCGTTCAGTCGTTACAAGCGAGCCACTCCATTTCGAAGAGAAGGATTTTTCGTGAACAAAGAACCAGATTTCATCCCCTGTTCTCCGGGTAGAAGTAGAAGAAATGCGCTTTATTTAAAAGGGTTTTTCCCGGTCTTTCATTTCAATCAATGTGTGGGAATCGAACGAGTGGTAGTCAGTACTGATAGTATGTAAGTAGCCCGCTTCGGGATAAATTGAATCCATCTAATAGCCGAACTCTAGGAGCGGGGGCAACTAAGCCATCAGTCTAGCGGGACAACTGGAGCTGTAAGTAAGAATTACGATTCGAAATGCTTACTCTGATGGTGTTCCGGGGGATTCTCCGGAAGGGTCGATGCCTTCTCCTGTGTGGCCTTCAATGGGCCTAAAAACCGGGATTCATGAAGGTCTAACTTTCCAAGCAAGGCCAAGGCATAACTCTAGTTCCTTCAGTAGGGGAGCGAGTGACATACCTGGAACGAGTCAATAAAACGACGCAGGAGCGAGTCTAAAAGGGGAGCACATATGTCACGAGCAGGAGAAGAGAATGAGAAAGAGATTTTTGAGAATGTGAAGCCCGGTGCCCTTCTTAGTTAAGCTTCGCACTCTTTTCTGAAAGGTTTCTGAACGTGAACAATTTTCATTGCCTATTTCATAGCCTATCTTCTTTCTCGATAGAAAGCATGTCCTCTTCGAGTTCGAGGGAAGGGCGATAGCTTACAGTCTCCTCCTCAGCAGATAGTCTGACTTCGTTGTCGGCTTGGATCGTAACGATGCTTCCTTTGTAGCGGAATTTCAAACACTGATGATATGTAGAAGAGATTGCCCCAGCTTGATGAAGCCACGGTCTCCCCAACAATAGATTGAAGGTTGCCTTGATATCTAGGACATGGAACTCTGTCATAAGGCTGAGTGGACTCACTTGAAGCCCTTATAAAATAAAAGGTAAACTTGCCCCTTGCAGCTCTCTTCGAAAGAGAGTATGCTCTTCTTGATGCAGACGATGGAGTAAGGAGAGATTCTTCAAGCCGAGAGTTTTGACAATTTAAAAAGAAATCCACTAGGGATTGGTCGAGATTCCAAGATTTGAACTTGTAAATATATACCACCAAGTGGTAATACCTCAAAAGGAGACCACAACAAAACGGACAAGATAAGATTGGTATCTTTCCGAGTGACCTTACATTAAAAAAAAGGGACGTTGAAGAATTCTGCTTTTAAAAAAAGACACCAGGGACATCTGTTCTAAAAAGGCAAGAGTACAGTACCATCGAAGGAAGGCTAGCCAGTCCTGAACCCAAGATCTAAGGGACAGACACTCAGTGAGATCTTTCAACTCCTCTGACGCATACACATCGTCAGGAGGAAGTCGAAGCTCCTGAGGTTTCGTTTCCTCTCTTTCCGAATAAATGAGATGAGGTATCCACGAAGATAAGGGTGAAGAGGAAGACCACGACCAAACCACCATTCCAGGGGTATACTGCGACGTGTAAACTGGACAGAGAGTCTCTCGAACTGAGAGCCAATCAATTCGCGAAATAAGCCGCCGCAGCACCACCGACCCTTACTCAATAAGGCAATGAAAAGAGGAGTGGAAGAAAAAGTACTATATACCATATAGTACTTTTTCTTCTCTTACGATCTTTATAGTTGGATGAAAAGAGCGCCCCTAAAGGCCTTCTCTCTCTGTCTTTCCCGTATTCCGTGTAGTGGTTTAAGGAGTCCTAAGCATTCGGTACCTTAGCCTTCCTTCTCTTGATGTCTCAACTCGAAAGAAAGAAAAGCGAGGCTCTTTCACAGGCCATCACACACCAATAAAAAAACTCAAACAAAAGGAAATGCACCTAAACCCGATCCGTTAAAAACGGGTACGATATAATTTCGGGGGCAGAGACCCGGCCGGAACAAGAGTCAATCGATCTCATTCACCTACCTATGATATGAAGACCTTAAGCGCCCGCCTTTCCTTTGAGAACAAAAAGTAGGATGAATTTCTTGCTTCCTTCCTCCACAGAACACTTGCTACCGTGGCGTAGGATAAAAGCCATTTTCTTTTCTTCTTCTGTAGCACCTGAAACTCTTGAGCTTGCTTGGGTCGAGTTAAGTAAAGACTGGCTACCCGATCCTTCACTGCACACTTTCTAGAGTATATCACTGAACACTAAGCCAATCCTGGATCAACTACATCTACTTTAGCCTCTGACGTGAACAGACGCTTTCTCATTAGACCCGAAGAAAGCTTTTCTTTCTTTACTCAAGGAATCAAAACCTTTCTGATTAGAGGGAATTACGGGCTTGGCTTCTTTGACAGAGCTTCAAGCAAGCTCACTGAACTCCGATTGCCCTAAGGCAAGTAACTGAACTTCAAGCTGGGGAAGGAAAAAAAAAGAAAGGCTACAAAGGAAAGTGAGGAAGCAAATCACATAATAAAGAGTAGGCATCGAATGCTGCTATTGAATACGCTCTTGTTGGTGAGTGAATAAGCGCTCGTATCAGCTGTGAGCCTATTATTCTTTTTTTAATCTGACTCTATCAATTTCATTTCTTTTTCATGTACTGAGATTATAAGAAAGGAGAGAGCCAAGGTAATGATTAGATGCTCTCCTTAGCCGAAGAAGAGCTCTTGGTAATCTCTAAGGTAAGAAAAGAATGAATCCAATGCTGGTGGAAGGTTCAAGACAGAAGGAAGACTGTTCTCAGGACAAATGCCACAGACGGAGCTCTTACTGTTCTAGACTAGGCTGCAC
>CANTUT010001601.1:10000-32500 GCA_947687605.1 Reutealis trisperma
CCTCCATATAAGTAAATCAAATTTAAACTGACATAAGATCATAGGTATATATTAGTGATTAAATCAAATGTCAAAGTTGAATCATTTGCAAGAATCAAAGCCAAGACAGAGGGAGACAAACTTAAAGAAGAAAGTTCTATTTTCTTCCTAACTACTATATATATATATATATATATATATATATATATATATATATATATATATATATATATATATATATATATATATATATATATATATATATATATATATTGTTTTTATTGCTATTCTTAACTATTCCTATGTCAGACAGAAAGAGACTACAGCAAAGAATTTTATTTTTGACAAAGTAATAAATTGGGGAAAGAATAATTAGAACAAAGAAAATATTTTTAGTTCTTTTGAGGAATGAAATGTTAATCTAGCTAGCCAAAAACAAGTTATGCGTTGTATCATAAACAAAGAATAAATTGAAAAAAAAGTTGCATTCATAGATGGACAACTTTAACAATTAACTTTTGTTTTAGTGCTATTGGAGTTGCCTCTAGATTAATATCAATATTAATGTATTACTGAAAGCTTTCGACCTTGAGTTTCAGTTGGAGTCCAATTAAAAAAAAAAAAAGAAGAAGAAGAAGAAGAAGAAGAAAACTTCAAAGTTCCAAGGGATATATAATTATTTATTTTCCATCAAAATATATTTAAAAAAAAACTAAAATCTAAAAAATTTTATTCATCTTCCACATTGAAATCTTTGTGAAACTTGCCAACAAAATTATTAAGGTTTATTAGCAATTAGGTTTCTGCCCATACTATTGGGAGATCCTAATTAATAATTCAGTGTGAGATAATTATAACCCTCTCAAGTAATTGCATCCCTTTGATGGCCAAGAAAACAAGAAAGAGGATTTTGGAATCTTAATTCCTATATATATATATATATATATGCCTAAATTGCTATTAAAAGATCCAAAATCTTTTAATTTTATATTTTCTTCAATCTTCTCTTGGAATAAGTAAATACCAAATAAAATTAAGAAGCACAGATAGAGTTTTTTTTTTTTTGAAGCAACAGATAGAGCAATTTTCTCCACCATAAAATATGAAATAAAAAGATAAAAATGTCAATTTGATGGCATCGTATGATCTTTTAGCCCAATAAGTAATCTGGAAAAATAAGTGTCAATCCAGGATTGCAAGTAAACCTTTTTCATATATAATTTTTTTAAAAAAAGAAAATCTTGAATGTTGGTTAATATAAAGGCCCACGCCTAAGGTTTTTTTTTTTTTTTTAAATTAAATTATGAAGGGAAACACTCGACTATATAACAGGAATAATATTATCTTAATATCTCTCATTAAATTGATAACAATTGTTTGTAATTTAGAAGACTTAAATATAAAATCTCTCGCGTCATACACTCTAAAAAAAAAAAGAAACAAACTAGACCACAAATAACTAATAAAAGAAAAAATTAAAGTGTAAGAATTTTGGTGCATTATATTAGAAATGTCACTTCCATGCAAAAACTGTCTAAAGTATACACCTAGAAGTGGCAACCGGTGGGTAGGTTGAAGTTGGGGATTATTACGAATTTGAGTTATTTTAAATTCGGATCATTTCAAATGTTTTTGAGTGATTTAAATGGAATAATTTTAAATTGTGATTGAATTTGATTATTCATTGAATACATCTTCTCATAAAAAGAACAACTTGATTATACATGCAACCTTGCATAATTTAACAAGAATAACTATAAATATTCTCTGTGTCAATGATTCTAATAACATTACAATTAACCATGAATTGTAATGGGGTTATAACGTGTTCTTATCAGCATTTTATGTCTACTATAAGTATATTAATTAGTCATATATAGAAAGTAGAGGATTGTAAACTTGACTTTGAAGTTTTAATTTGTTGGTCTAAGAATCAATATAGAAAGAAGAATAAGTATAGTATAAATTACTTTTGAAAATGGGGTTTTAGAATTATAATTATTAAAGAGAGAAGAAAAAGAAGAAGAAGGAGGAGGAGGAGGAGGAGGAGGAGGAGGTTGTATTGTGGCATATTAGGATGTCATAGCAAGTTGAGGTATAAAGCCTTTAAAGAAGTGTATTATTTAGAAATTATTCAACATTATTCATTAACAGCATATGATGGATATATGCCAATACATTGTCTCCACTATGGGAAGAAAAATGTACTGACTTGTGCCATCATCATCTATATATATTGAAATTAATTAAAAAATATATTCTATCCATGTTTTAAAAAAACATATATAACAATGTAAATGGAATCATATCCTTCATAATAATTGAGTTGCAAAGGTAAAAGATGTTTGATGCAAATCAAATCTATGATTATGGAAAGCTAAACAAATTCAATTATTCCACAAGATAACATCAATTATTACTGCAACCGGTTTTTTCTTTATTCTTAGAAACTAATATTTTTCGTAAACTACTCCGCGAATATTCTATATATATATTTTTTTTTATTTTATATTTTGTGTATAAATTCTTTTATCTATTTATTATCTAGAATAATAATGAGAGGTATTTTGGATCAACTCATTCATCAATATCAATTGAAAGTAAATTCTTGTTTTGAGTGAGTTTAAGAGTACATATCTATCATATTGCTAAATCTACAATTTTTTTTTTTTTTTTAGATAATAGGAGAAGGGGATTTGAACTTAGACTATATTTGATTTACGAAATAAAATATACAAAAAATAGAATAACTATTCTTGAAAAAGAGAATAGGCTAAAAATAGAATAATTATTCTAATTTCTTAATTTGATTTCTATTATAGAATAACTATTATATTCCACATAAATGATTATAATAACCTTATAAATTAATTTCACTGTTAATATTAAAATTAAATATAATTTTATCAATTTTTTTTAAGAAATAATTAAATGCAAAATAAATAAATTTTTTATTTGACTTAAAATTTAAAAATAAAATTCTGAAAAAAAAAAAGACAATAGTAGTGAGTTTAGATTTGCCAATATTTTTTAAAAGTAAAAATGCAAATACTATATTCCATAGTAAAAAAAAATACTAATTTTTTAATTTTTTATGGAATACATATTCCATAAAAATTGTAAAATTATCATTCTATAGAATTAGTATTTTTTTTTTATCTAAAATTTGAATCAAAACTCAAAATAACTATTCCACGTAAAATAGTTATTATATTTCTTAACTATTCCATGAACCACACATAATTTTTAATTTATTGTTTAAATTTTATATGCACTTACTAATATTTTGGTACGTTAAATGTAAAAAATTTGAATTATGTTGTTAAACATAAAAGATTCTATACTAATAAAAATTAGCATTCCGTAATCAAAATTTTTCTGTACACCATTATAAATATAAATTGACATTTAGTATGACTATTAACTTACAAACATAGGTGTACATATGTATATACATGCTATTAATTAAATATTAGTTTTAGCGATATATATCAAATGATATTAAATTAATATTATTAATTTTAATATTTATTATAATATATATTCAATCAGGATATATATAACTTATACTAATAATGAAATTCTAAGTTGAGACATTTGTAATATATGTATCCACAATTGAATTAAAGTAATTAGTGGTAATCAAGTGTAATTCAATTAACTTTTACGTAATTTTTTAGAATATAATGACAGATTGACAGTTACGTGAAAGGAAAGGCTGCTGCAATTGTTAAACTGACAACCTATTTAGCATTTTAAAAGAAAAAAAAAGAATTGAAATAATTAGTAACCACTAAAAAACTTGACCAAAAGAGTGTTTGGAAACCAACTTGGTATTGTAATGTAGCTCTTAAATAGTTTGGGTCACTTCAGTCTCAATTTTGTTAGATGAATTGGAATTAATGCTTTGGTATAATGAGTGATGGTCTGAGTATTAGTTGTCAAACCAGAAGAGTCCTATCCCCACTACAAAACTCCCAATTCTGAGAAACTGTTCAAGGTAATTAGCATCTCAAATCTGTCAATGTCAAACAACCCCTATTGAGGGACATTGTTGATACTGGGGCAGAGGGGTGATAGGGACCCTTTCAAAATTTTATTATTAAATTATTTTACTTGATTGATAATAGCAACTGTGATTTTATACCAAGCGTTTTTAACAGTATTTAAATGATCATTATATCTTATAAGAATAATGATTTATTATTATTAGAAAAATTCTTATTTATTCTTAGTGTATATGTTTATCTCATATACTAATCTTACGAATAATTAGAAATTTTAGTAAATATAATTTTTTTTTTAAAAAATTTTCCTTATTATTATTAGGAAAATTTAAAAGAAAAAAAGGAAATTATTATTATGTATGCAGAAAGAGAGAGAGACAGTTAGTTGTCCAAGTCCAAACAAATTGTTTCATATTTACATAATTATTCAGGATGATATGGGCCATGTGGGGATTCCCTCTTTTTCATATAAATCTGGACCGTTCATCAGATACTCTGACTCCCTATTTATACAAAGCCATTCTCACATATTTCTCTGCAGTCTCAAAACTTCCTTCTCTATTCAGTCTTTCATCACCACTACCAACAAAAGAACCCCAAAAGAAAAACACCTTCTCCCCTTTTCTCATCTTCAGCATTTTAACAAAAAATATCATCAAATAATGGCTTGTTTGGAGATGTGTAATATTGAGGTTAGTGAAAAACTTTTATATTCTGATCGAAATTCAAACTCACAATCTTTCTGAATACTGAACATGATTATTATTACTAGAATTTAAATTAGTTTTCTTTATTAGTATTAATTAGTAGAAAAAGACATCGATGTTCCCAAGAACATATCATTTTTCTTCTATAATAGTACTTGTTTAATTTATATGTGCATGCATTAATGTTAATTAATTTAATTTTGATTTTATATATATGAAGGGTAATAAGATGAAAAAGGTTGAAGAAGAATGCACTCTTGACGGAACAGTGGATTGGGATGGTCGTCCTGCTATTAAACACAAATCTGGAAAATGGTTTGCTGGAATTATAATACTTCGTAAGCTCTCTTAAAATCTTAACTGATTACACTAAATTTAAATAAATAATACTAATTATTTTATTTTTACTTGGTTTTTCACTATCTATTTTTTTTTAAAAAAAAAAAAAAAAAAAAAGAAGAAAAAATAGAAATAGTCATTTTCAGATATACTAATGTATATGCTATATTTTTTCCTAGCCAGAAGATAGAAATATATGGGTCCAGAATCTATAATAATTAAATTAAATTAAAACTCAATATGTACCTCTCTCTCTCAGTCCCTCCCCTAGTGTTATGGATATATATATATTTTTTATTTATTTTTATTATTGCTTTGTCTTAACGCACTAAAGAATAAATAAATAATAAAAATAAAAATAAAATGAACACCACACAATATTAACACACACTACTGTACATGCTTACTTCTCTACAATATTTATCCATTAAAATTTGAAAGTTTTCCCTTTTTCCTTTTTTTTTTTTTTGGGTTGAAATTTTGTGGGTTATTATGGTGATAAGATAAGAGCAAGGCCTTCTCTCTATTCTCTTTTCTTCTCTTCTCTTCTCTATAGTAACAAGCTTTCAATTGGAAAAGAGAGGAATTAATGAATTTTAATTAATAATTTAAAAAAAAAAAAAAAAAAACAAGTCATGTTGAAGTAATTGCTGCATGATGGGATTTAAGCCATGTATTAGACTCCAAAACTATCGTCTACTAATAGACGACACGAGGAGTGCGAGCAGCTGAAGAAAGCATGCAATAAAAGCAACGTTTACCTGACACGTAATCTCTCTTTCTATTTGCAAGAATTAAGTTTTTGCCACGTACTCCCTTTCTCTCTTTAATTTTCTAACCAACAATTTGCTCAAATTCCTTTTTTTTTTATTTTTTTTTTATTTTTATTATTTTTTCATAATTAATAAAAATCTTTCTAATTTCTGTTTGAGTTTATAATCAAATATTTAAATTCATCTTCACAAAAATATATTTTAAATGAATTCACCTTGAGAAAGATAATTTCTAAAGTTGTTTGGTATAATGTTAAGGCTAGTACAGCTTTTTTCAACTTTTTTAACTATTAATTTATCATTTTTTTTTATAAGCTAAAACTGTTAAGCATCTCCAATAACCATTAATTTCAAATTATCCTATATTTTTATTGTAATACCACTATTAGACAAGCCCTACATATAATTTTAAGAAAAAAAATATGTTCTAAATAAATTTATAGTAAAAAAGATAATTTTTAAATATAATAAAAATAAATATCAATCGTCTATTTTGCATTTAACTGCTGAGATTATATAAACATATTCTATTATGTTCATCCCAATTTAAAACGATACTAATTCTATTATTACGCGGAAAAATGAAGATAAGAGAAAATGAATATAGATTTGCTAGTAAGAGAGAAGATACGAGGAGATTCTATTTTTGGCAATCGTACCAAAAAAATATATATATATAATTCATAGGTATGTATATATAAGGAGTGAGCAGGCGTTGGCATATCACATAATGTAGTTTCCTTATTATAGGTAGATATACATGTACTTATCACCATTTCCAATATATACTACGAGAAATGGAAGTTTTTGGGTCATACGTATGCGTTTAGAGGTTAATACTTTCATATCATGCGTATGAAAATAAACAATTAATTAAATGGATTAGCTCAATTGTTACATTCATAAAATTATTATAGATACACTATCATTCGTATACTTATCATCATTTGATAAGTATACGTATAATCCTATGCTTTGAAAAGCTTTTTTTTCTTTTTCATATTAATACTATATATATATGCTTTTTCTCTTCCAATTAAAAGCATATATATAGTATTAATTTAATTAATTATTATTAGTACTTGAAAAACAAATTTTCAATCAATTAAAATTTGAAATTTTCATTAGAAGGTTTCATTAGGAGTAATTTATTATTCTTATTATTATTGATGCAACGGAGGGGATACCCAAAACATTAAGACAAATTCAGAGTAATATATTAAAAATGGAGTTGTATTTGTATTATATGTTGGTAATTTAAATAGTAAGAAAAAAAAGATTTTCTAATTTGTTTGGATTAAATTATAATTTTTGAAAAGGTAATCGCTCAAGCCATTTACTTTTACTCTAGTGGAAGAAAATGAAAACAAAAATAAAATAAAATAAAACCTAGGAAGCCTTTTTCACCCTCTATGCCCTGAAAAGGGGCCACTCATATGGTGGCCTATGACATGAAAAACAAGTGGGGAAGGCAAGAAATAAGCTTCTTTCAAATCCAATATTAAAACGTGAAAGGTGCCTGTTCAAGTCATTATCCTTAAACCTCATTGCATGATACTATTGTGCCTTTTTCACCACTTGCATTGTTAACACATTAAAAAAGCGTAGTTAGATATGAGAAAAATAAATTTAATACAGCGCACGAAAGGTAAATTCAGAAAAAATTACTTGTTATTCAAAACAATTGTTGTCATTGCATCTCATTAGTGACATTAAATAGCATCAATGTGCATTTTTTTCGTTTTCCATGCCTTTATGGAGCGTGTCTTGGTATCAATTTTCTAGGGTACTTGTCAAATTGCTAAAAGTGCATTTCTCAAGCACATGAAGATTGAAATATGCATATAAATATAGGCCAATGCATGCTAAATATGCATCTCTCAAGCACATGAAGATTGAAATATGCATATAAATATAGGCCAATGCAAGGACAAATTCCCAGTGATTTATAGTATATGATATTATTCACTTTATGCTTATAGAGAACTTGAAAGCTATTTAACATTTTGTTTTGTAGGATCATTTAAGACATACATGATAATTACCTTTAAATCGATAACTTTTGAACGAAATGGGAGAATTGAACATAAAATCTTCCACTTTCCCATCGAATTAGGCTTACTTTGCCCTAAGTTTATTGTTTTTGAATAACTTCTTCAAACATTAATTCACAATTTATTATTACTATATGATGCAAGAATATCCATTAAGTCTCCATGAAACTGTTTAAAACATTAGAACTGCACCGAATAAACAAACATTAAGAATCTACAAAATTGGATGTCACATTAACAAAGATACTAACTATGAATTGTTATGTTTTTTGTTCTGTTCCATGAATAAACCAGTGAACCAAGGCCTGGCAACCCTTGCATTCTTCGGCGTAGGGGTTAACTTGGTATTGTTCCTGACAAGAGTGTTACAACAAAACAATGCTGATGCTGCTAACAATGTTAGCAAATGGACTGGAACTGTCTATATCTTCTCTCTTGTCGGTGCTTTTCTCAGCGATTCTTACTGGGGAAGATACAAAACCTGTGCCATTTTTCAAGGCATTTTTGTCATTGTAAGTTACTCTTTTTATTAGTATTATTATTAAGTTTGTTGGGTTCCCATGGGTTTTGAACCCAAAACCTCTCAGCCCTTTAGATAACTCCAGCATCACTAAGCTAAAGCTCATTGGCATTGTAAATTACTTCACTCAACATCAAATTTTTCTTGCAAGCGAATTTCAGGATATAATTAATCGCTTTATGTTTTTGTTATTAATAACAGGGTCTGGTCTTACTGTCGCTTTCTTCATACCTTTTCCTGATAAGACCAAAAGGATGTGGTGATGAAATGACTCCATGTGGGTCCCATTCAAGCATGGAAGTTGGGTTCTTTTACCTCTCAATCTATCTAGTTGCTCTAGGAAATGGAGGGTATCAGCCAAACATTGCAACATTTGGGGCTGATCAGTTTGATGAAGAGGACCCCAAGGAAGGGCGCTCAAAAGTAGCCTTTTTTAGCTACTTTTACTTGGCTTTGAACTTAGGTTCTCTCTTCTCCAACACAATATTGGGCTACTTTGAAGATGAAGGGATGTGGGCACTAGGCTTCTGGGTGTCTACTGGATCTGCCTTAGCTGCATTGGTCTTGTTTCTTGTCGGAACAGCTAGGTACAGGCACTTCAAGCCTAGTGGTAACCCTCTCTCCAGATTCTGTCAAGTCATAGCCGCTGCAACAAAGAAGTGGAGAGTCGAAATGCCTCAAGATTCAGAGGAGTTGTATGATTTGGATGGAAAAGAGTGCTCTGCAAATGGCAGCAGAAAGATACTCTATACTCATGGATTCAAGTAAGTATTGAAAGAATTATCAGACTCATGAAATAATCGTTCAATCTATAACAATGTTAATTAATTTGTTTTCATCTATGTGCTTCAGGTTCTTGGATAAAGCAGCTTTTATTTCATCAAGAGATATGGATGAGCAGAGTCAGGGTTGTCGCAACCCATGGCGACTCTGCCCAATTACACAAGTAGAAGAAGTTAAATGCATACTAAGACTACTCCCAATTTGGCTCTGCACTATAATCTACTCGGTGGTTTTTACACAAATGGCCTCTCTTTTTGTAGAACAAGGTGCTGCAATGAAAACTACTATCTCAAACTTCAGAATCCCTCCTGCTAGCATGTCTAGCTTTGACATTCTAAGTGTAGCAGCTTTCATTTTCCTTTATCGGCGAGTTCTCGATCCACTTGTGGGCAGGATTAAGAATTCGAAATCAAAAGGGCTAACTGAGCTTCAAAGAATGGGTATAGGCCTTGTGATAGCGATAATGGCGATGGTTTCAGCAGGGATTGTGGAGTGCTATAGACTAAAGTATGCAAGAAAAGACTGCACGCATTGCGAAGGCTCAAGCTCCTTAAGCATATTCTGGCAAGTTCCTCAGTATGCACTTATCGGAGCATCTGAAGTTTTCATGTATGTTGGTCAATTGGAATTTTTCAATGCACAAACACCAGATGGATTGAAGAGCTTTGGAAGTGCACTTTGTATGACATCTATCTCACTGGGGAACTATGTGAGTAGCTTGTTGGTGACCATGGTGATGAAGATTTCGACAGAGGATCACATGCCAGGATGGATCCCAGGAAATCTGAACAAAGGTCACCTGGATAGGTTTTACTTTCTCTTGGCTGCATTAACAAGTGTGGACTTGTTTCTGTATATTGCATGTGCTAGGTGGTATAAGTGTATAAAGATGGAAGGAAAATGCGAGGTCATCGACGAGGAAGAAGACTTTGAAGTCTGATCACCAGAAATTGACACCTATGGTACCAGCATAAATAAATAAGATGGAGGCATGGGTTACCCATGAGCATTTTGTAGTCAGTTTCAGTTTAAAAAGAACAATTGGGTGCTATCTTTTAACACCTAATTTCTCCAAGTTACTACGACACCTAATTCTCATGTTGATTATGTTTTTAGAGTTAGGGTTGAGTAGAAATGGGTTTGAAGAGGTGGATTAACTTTAGGTTTAACGTCCACCTCATACTAATTTGTTGGTTTTACAAGCTATAGAATTGACTGTGCTTGTAAGCAAATTTTATGTGAAAAAAAAGAAATAGAGTAGGCTCTCTTTGTAGAAAGCAGAAAAGTTTCTGTATATGAGAGCAGCTCTACTGGGCAATAATAGAAAAATTGCGTCCTTTGCTTCAAATTACTTTGCTAGTTTCTGTTTCGCCACAGGCTAATAGAAATCATATCTATGAATCATATTAGTAAACTTTCTAATAATAGCAACAAATTCTAAACTTAATACCCATGGATGCAACAAAGAGTGCATCCCCACTGCATAAGCCTCCTGAACAGTTCCCTTATATTTGTTTGAAAGATCAATTTTATAATTCAAATATGAGACTTCTCACTTGTAAAGTAGGAATCAACATTAGCATCGCACCAAGGGGTGCTTTTTCCTTAAATACAAGATCATAAAACCCTTGGTTTTTTTTTTTTTTTTTTTTTTTTTTTTTTTTTTTTTTTTTTCTGTTGGAAAACAAACGGCATTCCAATAATTTAGACTCCAATTAAAATTTCCCAAACAGGAATAAGAAAAGAAGTTCCTAAGCATTACTATCATACCTTTTCTACCTAATCAGAAAGAACCCAGCGGTTGGAATGTTAAGGCATATCAGATAAATTCCTTCAGACTCACTTAACAATCAAATATTGAATGACGATTAACAGCATTTGGTTCTTCTATCGCTCAATCACGTCATTAATCAAAATATATGTATGTATTCTTGAGTTTTAATTAATTAGCCTAATTATTCTCACCTTTGGTGATGACATGTTCCATCTTCAGCTAAGACATCAAAACTACTAACCCACTCAAATCATTGCAGATGCTAGCAGCACATCAATGCTTCTCTGATTAATATAAATAGAATAATTAGTCTCATTTATGTGAAATTTGTATTTCAAAAATTTAGAAATTATCTAATATATTTTATTATTCATTTATATATAAAATATGTACATAAATATTATGATTAGTTTCCTGGCTCGTTAAATATGTAATAAATTTAAAGTCTCAATTTCAAGTCTCCCATCTATCAAAACAACAAAATTTTTACCATTATAATGAGAATTGTAAAGGGAGAAAGTATTGCACCCAGTTATGAAGTCAATGGTTGGCTCACACACCCCACATTTAGCCTTCTCACGAACCAAATCCATAGAATCATTTCATTTATCCCGAGCAGACACTGAGGCTGCCGTGTCCCAACAAAAGCCTCCTTTGGTAGACCATGGAAAGTCAAGAGAATATGACAAAATATTAATGGATATCTATTATATATTAGCCTAATAGTACGTTAATAATAGAAATAATAATATTAAGTCCCAATCACTAACATCTCATCCCTCCGCTATTCTGCTTTTATATATATATATATATATAACAAATATGTCTATATATATATATAACAACATGATCAGAGTCAAGAAAAACCTTTTCCAAAATCATACAATGTATCTGCTCTTAAAAAGTCAGCCAAGATGTTGGGTAATGAAAATCACGTGGAAAGATTACATTGAAGTGAAAGGATGATTCAGGCAAACGCTAAAGACAAAAATCAGTGATCAGCAAAGCACAAGAAATTTAATTGAATAATAATAATAATAATAATAAGTATATGACTCTTGTGTCGCTAATTAACAATAAATAAGAGATTAATTGAACCATGATATAAGTATGACTGTACGTTCCTATTTAACTGACGGTAAATTTGCGAGTCCTAATGAGCAAAAAGAAAAATTTATGGTACACCTTCAGACAGCTGACTTGTCATCACTAGAATAATTGCCATTAAAAATTTTGCCAACGAATAATTTCAAATTTATACTCGTAAGAACAAGTCACTAAAATTGCTAGTCATTAAACAAAAATAAAATAATGTTTCATAATACAAATATCAGCTGCTTCAAAATAACCTGTGTTTAGTGCATAGCTTTCTTGGTACAGAATCAGCTCTGGACCTTGCGAACTTGAATGTGATGAGTAGATTCTTGACGCCAGATTGGTTGCGCTCCGCTCTGGACAAGTGTTACGTGTTGTCCTTCTACCAACAGACCCTTTTTCTACAGCATGGAAAGTATTTAGGTTAGTAGGAATGTAAATGAGCCGAGCCAAGCTAAGTTTTAACATGTTCAGCCCCAGTTCATTTTTTTTTTTTTGAACTCAAGCTCAAGCTCGAGTTTTGCATTAAGTTTGAAAATCACATTCAAACTTGGCTCGCTTAAAACTCAAGCTAAACTCGACCTCGGCTCATTAATAAATTATAACCGAGCGAAATTCGAACTCGACTCACTACGAAATCTATTTATAACTTATCAAAATATTAAACTTTCTAAATATTTATTTCTAATAAAATAACTATAACAAAAATACTTAAAATTAATATAAAAATAAAAACATCTAATTAGTGAAAAAATATAATCATAAAATTAAGCATTACATGTATTATAAAAATATTAATTAATAAAAAAATATTTTATATAATGTGAAAATATTAAGTTATGTTAATTAGGAATATATATATTTTAATCAATTTGAATTAGTAAAAAGTTTATAGAAGTATTAAAATATATTTTTTGAAATGCAAAAAATAATAATAATAATAATAATAAAGCTGTTCATAAGCCTATTAATCTAGCTTTTTGCAAATTTATTCACGAGCTTATAATCAAGCTATTCACGAGTCTAATTGGATCGAGTTTCACTTTGCTTAAACTCAGCTCATTTATTCACCGAGTTTTAAACTAAGGTTCAACCTTGACTCATTTATAAAATGAACTAAACATAAACGAGCTTTTATCAAGTCTAACACCGAGCTGCTCGTGAACAGCTCGGCTCATTTACACCTCTATAGATTAGTTTAACTTCATAAAGTGCTGAACCAAGAATAAAAACAATGTTCATCACTAACCAGTAATAATGTGAGTGCTCGGGTGAAGGTCTCCTCTGCATCACTTGAGAACTGCATATATATTGGCACAACACCTCGATAAAGTGACAGTCTCTGCTTAATCCTCTCTCTGGCCAGCATAAAGATGGGTCATGACAAATTAACCAATAAGACAATCTATAGATTTGAATAGCTGACTGTAGAAAGTATTCAGTCATAAAAAGAACTCAAATATGCGGACTATAACAGCAAGCTTGAGGCAAGTTTGCATGTAGATGTCGTCTGATTGGACAAAGAAATAGCTTGAGGCAAGTTTGCATGTAGATGTCATTTCTGATCGGACAAAGAAATGGTAATCAATGATGACATCAATGATAACAAGTAAAATATCATTGGTATGGCCTTTTGACAAGGAAACTCGGCATCTAAGATTGTACCCTTTTCTACACACCCCACCAGTTAGCAAGGCAACCTTAGTGCAAATAATACAGAAATGTGAAAAAATACACTGCTGAAATTTGGGTGTGACAATTTTAATTTCCTAAAATACCAACATTATTCTAAAAACTTTCGTAAAACCATTGGCAGACCTGCACATGCAGTCACCTCAAACTTTCCAATGTTGATGAGGTTTAGGGCCTTCATTAAATTCGCAAACTCGAAAGCAAGTAATTTGTAAGAAAACAAAAATATTTTATTTCACAATACATCAGAAACTCACTCATTTGTGAAGGCAAATATTGTTGATGAAGGTTGATAATGACTAAGAAGTATAGCCATGGATCCTGTTCTTGTGAATACAATGATGGGTGTACTAAGAGTGTTGGCCATAATTGTGGAATGGAAAGCAAACATTTCACCCATATGGCCCTGCAAAATAACGTCCACCAAGTAATCAGACTATTAAGGAACCATCAAAGATAGAATTTGAAAGGAAAAAAAATAAAAATAAAAATTAAAAAGTCAGTAGGACAATAGCAACAATGGCCTAAATTTGCTTTATTTCAGCTCTCATCGAGCCTCAAATAACATATTGAATTTACAACTGATGTAACATTCAAACCTATATGTTGAAACAACTAGAATTATATATATATATATATATATAAACACAAAAAGATATGTTCTCATTCTTATCATACATACCTTATAGGCACCATGAGCAGGAGGTGTTGTGTTAACTGGCAGGCTGGACTCTGTCCTCAGTGCCACTGTATGCATGACTTTAACAGCTTTCAGTGGATACCTATAGCCATCATTGTGGCAGCCAGATTATAAATCAAGTACAAAAGGAAAGATCAAATAAATTCATTGACAATTAGTGACAATAAAAAAAGAGAAAGTATACGGCACAACTAAACTTGAAAAACTGTTAAGTTTCTCACAATTAAAGAAGGAAGAGATCCTATAGGCTCTCTACATTCTTAATCATGATATATTAGAGCATCTCAACAACTAAAACTCCACTAAAATAGAATAAATCATAAGACAATTTTGTTAGGGAACCAACATATTGAGACTCCATAGAACAGATGCCAAACAATAAGTTACAAGCCTTATCTGAGCAGCTGATTTAAATATCCACCATTTGATGGAGAGAGCCAAAAATTCAAATTTACATCAATATGAATTACACAAATATAACAGAAGGTAATTCTTCTTAATTATTGCTCAGATAAAAGTTCAAAATGTTTTTCTTTGCAAAATGCTTTCCCTGATAACATTTTATGAAATAAATAAATAAATAGTTCTTCCATAACTTCGTATGTTTGGTATACCCAAAAAAATAAAAAAATAAAACAGACAATGCATCCATAATTCTGATGGGATTAGATGGCTTTTGGTGGTTGCTTGGTATGGTAGATAACAGTGGCAAATATTATGACAAATGTTTGGTCGATAGTTAATTACTGGCACGCTGAAAGTTGTTTTTTCACTTGTTTCTGCCTTTTCTCATTCAAACCATCTACCAAGACCTCACCACACACCGTCCTCTCACTTTTCTCTCTTTCCCAACCTTAAACAACTTATTTTGACTCCCAAATTCTGGAAATTTGATGTCAATATTCAATTACAAGGCTTACAAATAAGGAAAAAAGTATTTTGGCAAAATAAGGTAAATTTATATGATCTTTTGTACTTTTCTTTGATTATTTTGCAAAGGAAAATGTAATGCTCCCACTAAATTTTCCTATTTGACAGACATAAGAACCTACTTCAGAACAGCACACATACCAGCTATGAGTAAATTTCAAATAAGATCTTATCTTATTATAGTATAAGTTATATAATCACATTTCAGCGACCACCATAAATAGGAACATATATCTATCATTAAATGTGCCAAGTTCACTTACTTTCCATGGGCAGTTTCTCCAGAAAGCATGATTGCATCAGCACCTTCACGTACTGCAATGGCTATGTCCGAAACTTCAGCCCTTGTTGGTGTCGGATGATTAATCATGCTTTCCAGCATGTTTGTAGCTACAATCACTGGTTTCTGCATACTGTGACACCTTCTAATTATCTCTTCCTGTTCAAATGATAATCAAACTTGATTACATGATAAACTTCCACGTTTTTCAACTGAATAATGAATTCAAACACCATATCCTAAAACATAAATCATGACATAACAAGGCATGTGCCATGTATCATCTGAAGACTTAATAAGGCCAGATGCAGAAAGATATAGTAGCTTCACCATCAACAATTTGGCTTTACCAAGTAGTATGATTTGAGAATGAAAAATAAGATTTTACTACAAGTAGAATGCTATTTAGTTGGACTTCAAAATAATTGATCCGTCATTTTGTATGACCTTAAAAATTGGTTGACAACCAAAATTATTTTGAAACGGTCATCTTAGTTATCTCTTCTTTGCTTCAGGATACACTTTTTCCATATTTCATTAACATGTGAACCTAAGGTTTACCCTTTGCCTAACCTTTTCCACCTTAATCTAGGACGAGGAAATTCAGCATACATTAATATGCATTGTGAAAATTGGTTGACAAGTCTCGTATAGTTTAATTTACCTGCAGTAAAGGTACTTCCTCAATTGGAAGTTCAGCACCAAGATCCCCACGAGCAACCATTGCCTATTATTGAAAAAAAAAAAATGAAGTCAAAAATGCAACAGGACTTGATGACAGAAAACAACAGTTACGAAGTACCTGAAACTCTTTAACATGTGCAAAAGGGTAATTGAATAACACACAGAGAGCAAAAGTATGTTTAGTAATGCATTAAGGACATTTAAATCTAACCCCATCAGATGCACAAAGTATCGAATGAAGATTTGGTATGGAGTCCGCACTTTCAATTTTTACAGTTACATGAATGTCAGCATTGCAGCCTACATAGGTTTGCAACAGCTTGGTTAGATAAAAATGAAAGTGAATATGCAAATGAAATTTTGACTTGTAGACCTGATCACAATGAATAAAAGACTTTACTTTTGAGATAATCTTTCAACTCATGAACCACTTTAGCATCCTTCACAAAGGAGACAGCATAGAAATCAACTTGGTTGTCCACCCCAAATTTAATATCTTCCCAGTCTTTGTCTGTGAAAAAATGACAAATAAAGCTGAGCCTTCTCATTAAGAAATAAAAAGATGGCAAATAAAGTAGTAATAAGTGTTCATATCAGAAAAATTACCATTTAAGGTAACATATCATACCTGTAATTGAAGGCAAATTTGCACTTTTTCCGCGCACATTTAAATGGCGCCTGGATTTTAGTTCTCCTCCATCAACCACAACACATTTAACAGTATCCTTTGTCTTTGACTTCACAGCTAAAGACATCATTCCACCTACCACAGTCACAGAAAATAACTCTTCATGTATTACAAACAAGTGGTAACTAAGGACCTCATCAAATACTAAACAGAAAGTGATCCCTTTGAGATAAAGGAAAAAGAGTGAGGGGAAAAGAAGAAAATATAGTTAACTAGTTGGCTCAATATTTTGGCGGTTACAAGCCACTTAAACTACAAAATAATTCTAGTTCTTTGCCTGGCTACCCTCAAGAATTGGGGAAAAAAATGATAATCCAGACAACAAAAGATCTCAAGAAGGGAAAAAAAGATAGTACATCAACCTCAATAATTGAATTCAGCAATTTAGTGGAATTGCATGAGTTCAAAAGTCTTTGACCCTCAAAATCATGTAACTAACCTTTCTACATTGTAAAATTCAAAAGTTCTGATACTATTGATTTTTCACTATAAATGCAAAACAAATATCCTATCAGATAGTGTATTGCACAAGCAACTTAACAGCCCAACAACAAAGATGAAGTGAACCCACCGACACGGTTAAGAGTCAAACTTCTAATTTTTAATAATATTCCACTCAAATTCTGGTATAAAAGGCCTTACTTCAATATTCTTTCAATGAGAAATAAGGGTATTCAATTACCAGCACTCAAGTATGCACAGTCCATATTGTATCCTTGACACAACTTAAAATATGTGGTTAATGTGAGTGATAAACTCTATTAATAGCAATGTTCCACTTCAAATGGCTTCACAAAAACATTCCCCATGCAGTAAAATGTTGAAAATCATAAAACAGCAATTCTAGTTCAACTCTAACGACATTTTATATCATCCCAAGCAGCCTATTGCCTTAGTAACTTGGATGGACCTTATAAGGATGGACCCAAAGTTTTAAGTCTCAAGTTAAAAAATGTATTCCACTTAAGCTCTTATACACAAGGCATTTCTTCATGAATCCTTTCATGCGGATTGAGAAACCACAAACATTACAGAAGTGCATACACAATGTAACTCCCCCAACAATCATCCCAAAGCCAATGTGAAAGATTGTTACTTACCATCTACCAATAGTGTATCTCCAACCTCAACATCATTCACAAAGTCATCATAATTTACACTGACGGTGTCTTCTGTACTGACTCCTCTCTTGATTGTGAAATTAAATTCCTGTCCCTCCTTTAGTGTGATTGGCTGAGGCACATCCCCACTTCTAACCTCAGGACCCTGCATTTATTAAAAGAATCTAAAAAAACCTTGGTATTTGAAAAGTAGGTCTACATGCACATTCATTTGGCAAGGAACTTAGCAAGATAGTCAGGGATTAGACTGATCAGAATTAGGTAATAGTCTTACTAGCTACAATATTTGTTTGGCATGCAACCTAGACATTCCTTCTTTTTTTTTGCAATAAGGCAAGCAGCATGCCAATTAAAAATGGGTAAATAGTGAAAACAGTAATGTGCTAACGTCCACTACTACCCTCAGTAAAAGCTTCGACAGTAACTAGAAATTTTAAAAATTTTTATTAGAAACATAAAACTGGTTCCTAGTAAGATGCAGAAAATTAAAGACCAAAAGTTAGAATCTATAAACTTTTTCCTGCTTCAACTTATCCGGTTTCCAGTATAACTAATTAAAACATTTAAAAAAGGGATCGACATACCTTCGTATCTAGCATTATAGAAATAACCTTGTCATCAGATTGAGCATTGAATTCTTTAACCAGATCAATAGTTTTCTTGTGGGATGCATGGTCTCCATGTGACATATTTAGGCGAGCCACATTCATTCCAGCTTCTGCTAGTTTCCATATCATTTCACGTGAGCTTGTGGAAGGACCAATTGTACAAACTATTTTGGTTTTTCGTAGAGCATTCGAAATTTTCTTTTCCCGTCCCAAAATTTGGCTGCTAGTCAGAAGCTCAACAGGAGAGTTAAGCTCGTCCTACAACAATTGAATGTTTCCGAATCACAAACTTGTAAAATAAATAAATAAATAAATTTGAAAGAGGAAAAATGGATAAAATTTGTGTCAGTACTAAACAATCCTAAGCCTTTCTCTGAGTATTAGTAATTAATCTCAATAATTTGTAAAATTGTTCAAATTAAGATTTCATAGTTAGAAACAACACAATCACATACCAATAATTGGCTTCCCTTTCTTAAGCTTAACCGAAGTAACTTATTAATTAAAACAAGAAATTCCAAGAGTTAACCATTGCTAATAGCGATATATGCCAATTAACACCATTGATTTTCTCAGTATTTCTCAGCAACCAAACAACAGACAGAGTAAAATTAGATGACTCACAGCAGGAGTTAAAGGTCCATTTGCAGATTCCAGTTTCCCTTGCTGAGCATTTTGTTCAGTGATAGCCATCGATCTAACAGCAAAGACTCGTTTCTGAGAGAGAAATCTCTTTCTAGAAAGTGTGGATTCGAAAAGATTAACATCGGTCAAGTTCTTGGATGAAGATAAAAAGAGATGATCTTTTATGCACATTCTCGCAGAAATATGGTTAATAGTCGCCATTTTAGAAGCCCTGCGTTTCGTTATACACACAGAAGAGGGAGAGAGAGAGAGAGAGAGAGAGAGTGTGGAAAGAGACAAGTGATACGTTTTGATCGATTTTGGAGATTTTTATTTTTGCTGGGACAGTTGGCTGCGCTGCTCAAGTTTGAGTTTCCTTTCGTTATCAAAGAAAATAGAAACAGAGCTACTCTCACAACCGCGGGTTTCGTGCACTTTCCTATTTTTGTGGATCGCCATTTTTTTTTTTAATTAGAATGCTTATTTATTTGAATATATATATATATATATATATATATATGATTATGTTAACAAGTGTCCCTTAGGTACTTATTAAGCATCTAATATAATTATTTTATTTAATACATTGAAATCTCTAGATACTTGTTAATACATTAGACTTTTAATATATTTTTTGTGTTCCAAAAAAGTTATGTACTATTTCTTTTTTGGATGTCTTAAAACACTTGTCCAATCCAAAAATAGTTATAGAATTTGTCTATTATATCCTTATTAATTGAAAGGTGTATATTCTGATAATTAATAATAAAGATAGTAATAAATAAGTATATGCAATGATATAAATGAAAAAATATAATAAAATTTATGAGTAGGTGAATAATTAATGATATTTTCTTAAATTATGTGAAAAAAAAGACAATCTTTTTAGGACGGAGGGAGTAATTATTTTATAAATAATGCTATTTGGATCAATTTGATTCAAATCAAATATATTTAATGTATTCATTCAATATGTTAAAAGACATATATAACATTTATATCTAGTCAAGTTAAACAATAAATTTAGTTTTATAAATTTTTAAACCAATATTTTGAAATTTGATATGAATTAATGTAAACAATAATTACTTTATTATAAAATAAAAAATCTTAAAGTTAAATTAATTTTTAATTGATTATATCTTCGTATTTTAATAAAGATATTCGGATAAATTTAAAATAAAATAAATCTTTTCATAACTAATTTGAAAAAATTATTTAATTATTTTTAATTTTTTATTAATATATGTGTAATTAAATTAAATTATATATTAAATAATTTTTAATAGTCTGTATTTATATTAATTAAAAGTAGTTGCAAAAAAAATTTTAGAGATTTGCAAGATTATTTACAAGGGATCTTGTAGTGCTATGCAATCAAATTAACAATTTTACTAAATTAATAATTAATTTAATGATAAAAAATTATTTAATTATCATATTATTATTATATAATATGATAATTAAAATTAAAATTTAAGTATTAATTTATTGGACTTTAATTAATCTATTACTAATAGTGTCATTATCATATAATTATTATACAGTATGAAAATTATACAATAAATTTTAGTATTATATAATTGAACTTTGATTAACATTAAACTACCATCAATAAAGCCATATGATGTTTTAAATTAATTAAATTTTCATTTTTCAACAATTAAATTTTTACTCAATTAAACTAATAGTAATAGTACTACATTATATTCTATATTAATCAAGTTCACAAATTTTATTAATTGGATTTCGATTCAATTAAACTAATAGTAATAGTGCCATATCATGTTATATATAAATCAAGTTTCAGATTTTGTTCAATTAGATTTTGATTCAATAAAATTAATAGTAATAATGCCACAATATGTTATATATTAATCAAATCACAATTTTTCATCAATCGGACTTTAATTAATATTCAATGCTATTATCAAATATTATATTTTTATCAATTGAACTTTAATTAAAATTAAACTTAAATTAATGGTACTATATAATGATTATACTAAAATTTTTTATTAATCAAATAAATTATGACTAAACTAAACTTATATTGATTTTGCTGCATCATGGTCCGTACTAACTATATTTAAATTTTTATTATATTTCATCAATTATATTTTGATTGAGTTGAACTTATATCAATAATGCTATTACATAGTCTTTACTAAATCATATTATTTTTCACATTTTTTGACTTTATTTATTTTGATGAAGTAAATTTTTTTGCTCTTGTTATTGATTTCCAATAGAAATTAAACAACATAATTATTTTTTCTCTTTTTCTTGATTTTCATTTAGAGATGAAGTAAAATTTTTTTTATCTATAGTTCTTCATTTCCACTGGAAATTGTTATTCTTATTAGATTGTTCAATGGTGTTAGGCTAAATTAAAGCCAAGATATTTTATTTTTAATCAATCCACATGATTTGTAAATTTCAAAGCATTTTAATGAAGAAAGATATTATAATTATTTATTAACATAAATTGTAAATTCTAAAATTTTTTATTAAAGAAAGAGACTAAAATTTAATTAAAATATGAAAATCTTAATTTTTTTATATAAGAATATTATAGGCAAGTTTTTTTACTACAACAATGAAATGACAATAATATAATTCATTAAATGACGAAAATATTTAAAATACCCCTATTGATCTGAATCAAATTGATCCAAGAAAAATTATTGTTATTTTATTTAATGCATTGATTACACCATTAATGAAATTTCCTATTTTTAATACCAAATTTAATTAGGCAATTCTCTCTTTTTTTTTTTCTTAATGAAGCAAGAAAAAAAAAAAAAAAAAGAAAGAAATTGCACTCTTTTCTATAAAAAAAAAACCCTCAATTTTTTTTTTAGAAAATTTTTTATCCATGTAAGTTACATCTAAATTATCAATTTTTGTACCTTAGATTGTTCCATTGAAGATTATTGATCTATAACCACAAGATTTTTATACAAAAATGGATCAATAATCGATAATCAAAAATTATATATAAATCTATATATAAAATTGATAATAAAAAAATATTATATATATAATAGAAAATGATACATAAAATAGAGTGAATTTTTTTAGTAGAAAATGAGTGCAATTTCCTTTTTTTTTTTTTGGTGCTTCATTAAGAAAAAAAAAG
>CANTUT010001601.1:37500-107879 GCA_947687605.1 Reutealis trisperma
CATACACTACTGGACTCTCCAACACCTAGACTAGTGGCTGGGCGGGCACATGTTCTTCAAAGGACGGTGGATGGCAGCAGATCAGCACCTTCTTTCTCTCTCTCTCTCTCTCTCCCCTTTTGTCTTCTGACTCTCACACTGCTAATTGGTCTTCCTTGACCAATCAGCAAACCTTTCTGGTTTCCCTTTTTTTTTTTTTATAATGATGATAATAACAAAAACAAAAATAAAAACAACAACAACATCATCATCAACAACAACAATAATAATAATAATAACCATAAATTAGTTAATAGAAAATTTTCTTAATTAGTCAAATTAAATTAGTTTAAATTTAATTAATTAATTTAGCAAATTTCTAAAAAAATCAAGATATTACATTCTCCCCCAAGAAAAATTCATCCTTGAATTTAAAATTGTACCTTAATTAGAAGTAAAGAGGTGGGGGTATTGCTCTCTCATTCGTTGCTTTGTTTCTCAAGTGCATTCCTTGATAGTGTGATTCCTTCACAATACCTTAACTATTGGAATTTCCTTGGATTGCAACTTCCTAATCTAAGTATCAATTATTGCGATAGGTTGTTCTACATAAGATAAATCCTCACAAATCTTAACTTCTGGTGTTGGAAGTACATGCGAAGGATCAAGAATATACTTCTTCAATATTGAGACATAAAAAACTGGGTGAACATAAGAAAAATTCTTTGGTAGAGCTAATCAATAAGAAACATCACCAATACACTTTACTATCTCAAACGGACCAACATAACGAGGTGCCAACTTCCCTTTCTTTCCAAACCTTATTACTCCCCTCATTGGAGAAACTTTCAAAAATACAAAATCTCCAATAGAAAATTCCACCTGATGTCGCTTCATATCAACACAACTTTTCTATCTACTAAAAGCAGTCTTTAATCTCTCCCTAATTAAGGGTACCTTCTCCAAGGTGATTCTTACCAATCCAGGTCTTGCTAACTTACTTTTTCCTACTTCTTCCCAACATGCTAGGGACCTAAACTTCCTGCCATATAAGGCTTTATATGGTGCCATCTCGACACTAGCATTGTAATTGTTATTGTAAGCAAATTCAATCAAAGGAAGATGTAAATCCCATTAACCACTAAAATCCAATACACACATATGAAGCATATCTTCTAGAGTTTGAATAGTCCTTTTAGACTGTCCATTTGTCTGCGGGTGAAAAGCAGTACTAAAATCCAATTGGGTCCCTATCACTTCTTATAAGGATTTCCAAAATCTAGATGTAAATTGTGGTCCCCTATCAGACACAATCGATATATGTACACCATGCCAGTAAACAATCTTAGCAACATACAACCTTGAAAACTGTGCCACATAATAATTAGCCTTCACAGCTAAGAAGTGAGCTGATCTGGTTAATCAATCAACTATCACCTAAATAGAATCATAACCCGAAGAAGTTCTAGGTAAACCCATTACAAAGTCTATAGTGATCCTTTCCCATTTTCATTTTAGAATTGGCAATGGCTGAAGACCAAAGGGTTTCTGATATTCAAGCTTCATTTGTTAGCACACTAAATATTTAGACACATACTTTGCTATGTCTTTCTTCATACCATTCCACGACGATGTACCCTTCAAGTCATGATACATTTTGGTTGATCCTGGATGCACAGTGTAAGCAGCACGATGCACTTTCTCCATTATTTTTGTCCTTAAGTTGTCCACTTCTGGTACACACAATCTAGTACCATAACGGAGAGTGCCATCAGTATCTACTATAAATTCTCGAGTCTTTTGTTGCGCGATTTCTGCAAGTGCACAGGTCGTGAACAAGTAATATAGTAGTGAAATAAGTATCGATCCCACGAGGAAAGGTTGACAAGTACCAAAACTATTGAATCTTCTATTATTTAGAAAATCAATTATGAGAAGTTGTATTTTAAGCTAAAATAAAGTTCAAATAAATAAATGATGATAATATGAAATAAGATTAAAGGCCTAGGATTTAGAATTCATCAATTGATTACCTATGATTACTTTATATTTTTTTAGATTGGATTATTTTTGTTGGAATTAATGATTAGATTTTCCTAAATTATATGATGTTCTCTCTCAAGATACAACATGTGTGCTTATATTAACCTTATGTCTACTCTCGTGATCATAAGCAATTAACACAAACCCATTAAGTTTTATGGAAATCCTTTAACAATCACAAAGGAGTATTCTTATCTCTAAGCAATACATTCCCTAGGTCAATTATCCTAATGAACTAATATTGTGCTTTCACTCTCGCTACTTCACACAATATCTTAAATCATGCAATTAATAACCAGTTAATTACAAGCATTAAATTCTAAGATAAAAGATTAATTCCAACAATCAACCCAATCAATTAAATATAAATAATCATATGCAAATCAAAAGATTACATCTAAATCCTAGAAAAATAAATTTAGCTATTCATAATTAAAAGAGAAGAAACAATTAAATTAACAATAAAAATAATAAACATAATAATAACTTATAATTAAATTCAAGAATAGAGTTTAGAGAGAACTTGTTTTGAGATACAATCTTTAATAAACTTGAGCTCCAAAAACTCCTCCTCTTGATAAAAATAACATAAACAAAAAAGAAACCTAATCTATTTTTTTTCTCTCTAAATATTTTTTTGATGGATTTCTTTGATGCCATTTCCCTTTGCCAAGCATGGTATTTATAGACATATTTGGTGGAAGAATTCAAGTTTCATTAAAATTCTTACATCAAAAATTCAACATTGATGGTTAGGTTGACCACCAACCATTGAATTCCTTCATCAATATTCAAAAATAGTTAGGTTGGCTACCAACCACTGAATTTTGGCCACCAACCATTGAATTTCTTAATCAATATTCAAAAATGGTTAGGTTAGCTACCAACCATTGAATTTTGGCCACCAACCATTGAATTTATTTCTCATAGATTGAAAACTTGAATCATTGCTTGCATCATTATTTTTACTGCATCATTTTGATCTGCAAAAATAATAAAAATACTTAAAATATGTTATAATTTATTTATAAATTGTAGAACTATTTATTTCTAAAAATAAGCAATAATATTATTGTATTCTCGAGAATTGAGCTAAAATTTAAGTTTAAACAATTAAAATAACTTTAAAAATATAGAGTTATCATCTTTCCCTCTTGAATTTCATTTAGGATCTTCGTTAATTGAGGATCTCACATCTGAGCTGCTTTAATGTGATCCAACAGAATGGATCTAACCTTAAAGTGAGCTAGAAGTACTCCATTCTTTAAAAGTTGCATTGCAGCCTTTCATCAACTAACTTGTCTGACTCTTGAACCAACAATTTTTTCTCTACATTATTATGAGCTAAATAACTCGATGGTTTCCTACTTAAGGCATTTGCAACCACATTAGCCTTGCCTAGATGATAAAGGATATTGCAATCATAATCTTTCAAGAGTTTTATCCATCGTCTCTACCTTAAATTTAGATCCTTCTACTGAAAAATGTACTTTAAACTCTTATGATATGTGTAAATCTCACATGTTTCTCCATACAAATATTGTCTCCATATTTTCAATGCGAATACCATAGCCACCATTTGCAAATCATGTGTGGGGTAATTCTGCTCATGCCTTTTTAGATGCATAGAAGCATACACTATTACCCTACCATGCTGCATTAACACATAACCAAGACCCACTCTGGAAGCATCACAATACATGGTAAATCCACCCATTCCAAACGGTAAGGTCAACACAGGGGGAGTTGAGGTTAAACAATCCTCCAATTTCTAAAAACTCTCCTTACATGTGTCCATCCACTAGAGCCTGACATTCTTTTAAGTTAATCTTGTGAGTGGTGCTGCAATTCTAGAAAATTATTATACAAAGTGGCGATAGTAGCCTGCTAAGCTAAGAAAACTATGGACTTCCATTATAGTACTCGGCCTTAACCAATTACTCATTGGTTCTATTTTCTTAGGATAAACTTTAATGCCATCTTAAGATACTACGTGTTCTAAGAAAGACACACTGTTAAGCCAAAATTCACACTTAGAGAACTTAGCATAAAATTGATGTCCCCTCAATGTCTGCAATACCATTCTCAAATGTCAAGCATGTTCTTCCTCAGATTTGAAATAAACCAAAATATTGTCTATGAACACTATGACAAGGGAATCCAAGAAAGGTCAAAACACTCTATTCATTAAATCTATAAAAGCTATAGGCACATTGGTAAGTCTGAATGACATCACTAGAAACTTATAGTGTCCATATCGGGTCCTGAATGTTATCTTTGGTATGTCATCCTTCCTAATCTTCAACTGATGATAATCCGATCTTAGATCTATCTTGGAGAAACACTTAGCTTCTTGGAGTTGGTCAAATAAGTCATTAATTAAGGGAAAAGGGTATTTGTTACACATTGAAACCTTGTTAAGCTGCCTGTAATCGATACATAACCTCAAGGATCCATCCTTTTTCTTAATAAAAAGCATAGGTGCACCCCAAGGTGAAGTACTAGGGTGGATAAAATCTTTATCCAAGATTCCTTCGATTGCTCTTTCAACTCCTTTAACTTTGCAGGTGCCATCCTATAAGGTGACATAGAAATAAGATCTATACCTGGTAACACATCAATATAAAACTCAATCTCTCTGTTTAGGGTAAGCCTATTAGCTCATCAGGAAACATATCAGAAAATTCATTAACTGCTAGTACATTCTCAACTCTCCCCACTTTGATTGTCATATCTCTAACTATAGCTAGATATCCTTGAATAACCACGTCTTAAAAGCTTCTTAACACTAATGGCGGATATCAAATTATAAGGAGAACAGTACGATCTCCTTTGAAACTAAACTCCACTTTGCTTGGTTTACGAAACACCACATTTTTATTCCTATAATCTACAAAAGCATACTGTAAGGCTAATCAATCCATACCTAGGATAACATCAAAATCCATAACATCCAATAGTATGAGATCTGCCTCAAGTTCTCTCCCTTTTATAACAATTGGACAAGAAGAAATACCACATCCACTATTAAAGCCTCACTTAAAGGAGTAGCAATGGACAAGGGATTTTTCAAAATGATTGGTTGTCTACCCAATTTAATAGCTAAACTGGGAGAAATTAAGGAATGTGTAGCACTCGGATCAAAAAGTACTTGAGCATCAATAGAACATATAGAAAGAATACCTAAAACAACTGCATTAGTGCTTAAGCATGCTAGGGATCAATGTGAACATTCTGGCTAACTCTTTAGTGGGTTGTCCTTGACCTTGGGACTGGCTATATCCTCTTCCACTCACCCTACCACCTAAACCTTTTCCTCCTACATTCTACCCCTGCTAGCCTCTATAAGAGCTACCCATCTGGGATGAATAATGGGCTGAATAAATAGGTTGAGCTACACTAACCATAGATCCCTAAGTATGTGTATGTTGAGTATTAAATTAAGGACAATCCTTGGAAAATGACTCGATCATCCACATTTATAGCATTCATTTGTTCCAAAGTGACATGGACCTCTATATGTCCAATCATATTAGTTGCAAGCACTAGTCTCGGACCCAGTTCTAGAACCACTTTGCCCTGAACTCTGACCATTGCCATTATGGTTCTGATGAAAACTAAAATTTCTTCAAGAACGGTGACTACCTTTATTCTTTTTTTGTCCTCCGCATCTATCTCCTCTATATGAAGATTCTAACCCCACTAAAAAACCCTCAATATTCACTCTAAAATTACCATAACTAGATCCTCCACTCTGTACCTCCTTTTTACCTTTCTTACCCTTGTTTTCTGCTAACTTTGGAGAAAGCATCATCTCAATTCGTTGGGTTTTGTATATCACTTCTTGAAAGGTATCCTTAAAATCCACTAAGGAAACATAGGTGGTGTCTAATCCTACCATATATCGGTCTACCTTCATCTATTCTATAGGAATTGAGGTAGGAGCAAACCGACTCAAATCCAGAAATGTTTTAGTGTACTCTTCCATAGATGACCCTTTTTGTTTCAAGACTTCAAACTAACACATTTTCCTAAACTGCACTGCATCCGGAATGGTCCACTTGATGAACATACCAACGAATTCTTGCCAAGTAAGCTAACTTAACCTAGGCTTAACATAGTCATCATACTAACAGGTAGCAGCAAAACCCCTCAATTAAACCCAACCATTTCAATGGCTTGCTTATCAAAAACATGCAAGGAGTCTGTCATTTTCTTCACTGTCTCCATGTATTCCAAGATCTCCCATACCATCAAACTTTGGTGGGCCCAACTTGGTGAAGTGGTACATTTCCACTTTCACATATGTGTGTCCCCTAGTAGGGTTATGAATATGCTGCTGCTATTGTTCTAGCATAATTCTTACCCAAATGTCCATAGTGTGCTGAAATTTTGTCATTCCTTATATGAAAGTAGCCATATTAAATCCTTCTGCACCCAGAGTCACTAGTGGTTCAACATGGTCTTGACCTTCAGCTTGGTCATTTTTGACTCTCTAGGTCTACCCCTCCTCATAGGGTGAGTTGGTGTAGGTTGAACAGACGCTGCATCGATGGCCTCTCCCTCAGCAATGGTGTTTGCCCTTCTTTTGGTGTTAACCATATTACTGAAAAGAAAGTAATGATAGATTTATCATGCCAACATAATATCATATAACAACCAAAATAAATAACTGAGGTCATAATGCTAAAATAGTAAGCAAGGAAAACTTAGCAAAATGAATAGGATTCCTACTCTTCCACAATTACCAGCCTTACCATATGTAATCTTATATCATTCCTTACATAACATAATAGGATTTAAAACCTATTGATCTGATACCAACTTTGTCATGACCCAACCTTGGATTCGCGACCGGTGCTAGGGAATGATAAAGCCTATCATAAACTCCATTCTCTTATAATGTAATTATCTAACTATTATGCAAAATATGATAATCATAATCATAGCTAACATAATTCAATTCCATCCATTATAGTAATAATAATTAGAATGGTAACACAGTTAAGCCATTAACAATCCATAGTCAATACAAATCCATCCTAATAATATTTAATACTAGAATTCCATAAATCATTTCTAATGTAATTGCGAAAGTTCTACAATTAATACATAAACATAATAAATACCTTATAAAAGAGAGGCCTTTGCATAGAAGAATGTAGGGCTCAACTGAATAGAAGTCGAGGGAACTATCTCAAAAAATGGTGAACATGAGTGAGCGTTCTACTCAATGAGATGATATAAATTAATTTAGCATGCCATGGAACTAATGTCTATATCTCACATCACATAATATATCATCCATATCATAACTCAAATCATACAAGATGGAAACAATATGTGGTCCCAATAGGGAGCCAATCCCTTACCCTTGGCTCTCTTATAATCTAACAAATGGCCACAATGAGACCAGTTCAAACCAAACCCCTTTTTCTTATCTATAATATACGGCCACAATGAGACCAGCTTAAATCAGGCCAACATGATTATCATCATCATAAATCATAACATTTATCATTATCTCATCATTTCATCATAATATAATCATATTCTCATATTAGTATAGATTGGGCCACATCATCCTATTTTCATTGCAAACACATAACACATATCATTCAACATTTCATCTAACATAGACAGACATCATGCTTCTATTTCTAATGCATATAGTGATAATCAATATATATATATATATATATATATATATATATATATATATATATATATATATATATATATATATATATATATATATATATATATATATATATATATATATATATATATATATATATATATATATATATATATATATATATATATATACATTCTGTAAGCATGAATGAAAATGCTTTAATGCAATGCTAAATTAAAATATATCAACTCACAAATAATTGATCAAGAACTCAATCTCTATGCTTTGTAGGGCCTAATAGCAGAAGGACCCTGAGCATCTATATAAAAGAAAATGAAGAAGGGATCAATTATCATTCTAGAATCTAGAACATTACATCCTAAATTATTAAGGAAATTTACTGAGAATCCGGTAAAACCTCCCTGAATCCTAATAAAATCCCCAAAAGAAATATATATTAACACAATCACCATAATCCGATTATCAATACCCATCCGAAGCCTACAAGAATATAGTCTCATCCTCCTCATCAACCAAGATTTCATAATTCAATTCAATACTTTAATATTAATATGAATTTAATCATAGCATAATAATTATTAATTCCATAATCCATTCATACTTGAACCATAATTAATTTGTGAATCATCACCTAACTGATTTCCATAATTAATTTTACTAATTATTAACAATCGTATTGCATAATATAAAATTTTCTAATAACTATCATAAATTTATTAATTCAACAGTAATTTCCTTATAAATTTCTTAACCTTCACATTCACCATTCGACAATTCTAATTTCACCTAAGACATTAAAACTAAATTCTGAATTTTTTGAAATATTTTGTGCTCATCGGATGGTCGCCAGATGGTGGCATGTGGTGAAGAAATCTACATCAAAATCTTCCTCTTAAAGAGCTAAGTCTAAAAACCACCTTTACTTACCTTCAATCACTGCTAATTCATCGAAAAATACTCATAAAGGTTCAGTATCTTTTTTCTCCAATTGGTTACTAAGGGTTTAATGGGTACCAAAATGAAGCTTATCAACTGGTAAATACAATGGTACAAAAATCTCTAAAAATGGCTTGAATCGACCAAAGAAGTAAGCGGCCGGCAGCGCCTTTGGTTAGTGTATTTGGGCAACGCCGGTGGTGGTTTGGGACACTGCTGCCACCACTAGACAAGCCGGCACTTAGACTAGCAGCTAGGCGGGTGTGTGTTCGTTAGAGGATGGCGGATGGTGGCAGATTAACACCTCCTTCCTCTCTCTCTCTCCCTCTTTCTATCTCCTGACTCTCATGCTCTTAATTGGTCTTCCTTGACCAATCAACAGACCTTTCTGCTTTCCCTTTTTTTTTTTTTTTTTTATGATGATGATGATGATAATAATAATAATAACCATAACTTAGTTAATCTAAAATTTTCTTAATTAATCCAAATAAATTAATTTAGCAAATTTCTAAAAAAATCAAGATATATATGTATGTATATATAGACACACATACACACACACACATATATATATATACACCAACAATTAAGAATTATTTTCTCCTACTTGCTGCATCAAAAACTAAATCACAAGTTTCTGATAAAAAACAAGCAGTTTTAGTAAGATTTGTAATATGAATACCTTTACGCTTTGCAGAGATATAAGGTGCTATGGTTATCGGTTCAAGGACGCACCGTCTCCCTGCTTTTTCAAGGTAAGAAGGGGTAGAGAAAATGCCTTGAGCCAATGTTCAAGTACCAAGCGCTATGGTATTGAAGTAACCCATGCCATACTCCCAAGAAAAGCTCGAACGAGGTTGGATTGATCATCAGAAGAAGAATTAGGCCAAAAATGAGGATAGATTTTGGGAAAATAAAACTTCCATCGAAAAGAAGCAAATGAAAGGCTTTCATAAAAATTCTTATAGAATCGAGAATGAAATTTTCATTCTGTACATGCCACATCAAGAATTAGTAATTGCATCCAATCTCAAAAAAAAATCCCAATTGTTTCTCTTTTTTTTTTAATGGAATTTTTTCGGAATCCTCATAAATAGGATCAAATCTTATTTCATGGTATTTACCTCTTTCTTATTCTTAAGCAAGTCCCTGAGAGGACTTAATTGATCCATGATTTATGTTTCATCTTTTGCTTCCTTTTCCTTCTGATAAGGGGCTTTGGCCTTTTTTCATAAAACCCAACGATAGTATTCCTATTTGAAGTTGGTTGAAGAGAAAATAGAAACGTTTTTTATATTTGTAATAAAAAAAAGTAAGAAACTCTATAATTAATTCTAAAATTAAATTAGAAATTTTAAAAAATTAACATTATAAGGATTTATACCATATTAATACTATATTAAATTAATATTAATTAAAAATTAATATATTAATATTATAATTATAAGGATTTATACTATAGTAATTTTTTATACTACATTAAATATTGTCTACATTAAATATTTGGCAAAAAAAAATATTGTATATATTTTCTAGTTATAAAATATTAATTCTAGTTATAAATATAGTTATAAAGTTGAACATTTGTTTATTATATTTGTTTATTAAAATATGATGAATAATAATTAATTGGCTCTTAAATCGCCAAATTTTATTATTTTCCATTATTCTAATCAAATCAATTGAAAAGATCATATTAGAAATCAATAAAAGAAAAAGTAAGTGGACCTAACCTACTACATCATGACTATATTTACTATTCTGATATTAAAATTCGATAGAGGTGATATCGAAATAGTAGCTCTACTTTTTCTTTCATTTTTATATTTCTTTTTCTTTGAACTCTGAAAAATTTGTTGATATTTCTGATTAAATCTTCTTGTTCCTAATTATTCTATAGGAATAAATCACTATTCCCTTCCTCCATAGAAAAGAAGTCATAACATAAGACATAGAAGAGGCTTTTTAAATATCTTTCTTTGATTCAGATCAATTTATATTGATATTTTTACCTATATAAAATTTATAATAAGATTTATATATAATAAGATTGATATATCTATCAAATCATGGCTTCATGTACCAAATATTTATTCTTATTCATATTCATCCACTTAATATTTCTATTTTAAAAATGAGTTAGTTGAACTTGAAAATTCACTCATTGAAATTGAAAATAAGTAAACAATGAGCTCTTGGAGAAGATCAGTCTATTATATATATATATATATATATATATATATATATATATATGAATTTTTTTACTTATTTTACCTTTTTTAGAGAAAAAAAATCTCATATATATATATATATATATATATATATATATATATATATATATATATATATATATGAGATTTTTTTTCTCTAAAAAAGGTAAAATAAGTAAATAATCCCTCAGCGCAGACTATGCTAGGGTGACCTTTTGTCACCATATTTATTCTTACTTTGTGCTGAAGGTTTGTCAATGTATGATTTGGAGAATAAAGGTTTAATCCATAGCTGCAAAGCAGTGAGATCAGCTACCCCAATCTCACACTTTTTATTTGCTGATGATAGCTATTAAGGCTAGCTTAGGAGAATGTTAGCACGTCAAAAAGTGTCTAGAACAATATGAGCAAGCTTTAGGGCAAAAGATTAATTTTGAGAAGTCATCCCTCTCTTTTAGTGCTAATTGTACATCAAAGCCAGCAAATAATGGGCTTTTAGGGGTTACAATTCAAATGATCCTAGTAAGTATCTTGGCTTACCTTTGATTATTGGTAGAAGTAAAACTAATGTGTTTGCCTTTATTTAAGAAAAAGCATGTAAGAGAATTCAAGGGTGGCATTCCAAGATGCTTTCTATAACTGGTAAAGAATTATTATTGAAAATAATGATCCAAGCTATTCCATCTTATGTTATGAATGTCTTTGCACTCCCTAGACTACTATGTGAAGAATTGGGAAGGCTCATGAACTCATATCAGTGGGGCATGGTTAGGCAAGAAGGAAGAGGTATTATATAGAAAGCATGGGACAAAATGTGTATACCAAAGGCAAGCGGAGGTTTATGCTTTAAAAGGCTATATCAATTCAATCTAGTAATGCTGGGAAAATAGAGGTGGCGGCTTCTTTCTTGTCCAAACTCTCTTACAGCTAGATTAGATAAAGCTAGATACTATCCAAAGACTAGCTTTCCAAATGCTAAAGTAGCTGCTAACCCAAGCTATATATAAAGAAGTATCATGTCTACATAACATCTTATATACGCTAGAACATGTTTGCAGATAGGGTATAGTGAAGAGGCTAAGGTTTAGGAAGACCCATGGCTCCATAGTGACACAAATCCTTTGGTTACATCTCCTATGGGTATTAGATTGGAAGACATTAAGGTGAGCTCTCTAAAGTCAATTGATAGGTTCTATTAGGATGAGGATTTTTTGGATCACCTCTTCTTTGCTAGGGACAAGAACTTAATTCTACAGTCCATGTTAGCTTGAATGCAAGACCTGATAAATAGATGTAGAGATTTGATACAAGAGGTAATTATATAGTGAAAAACGGATACAAGCATTTGGTGGGTAATTTAACACCTTCCAATCAAATTCCTTTTCATCATGTTTGGAAGAAGCTTTGGTCTTTGTAGGTGCTAGCGAAGGTTAAGAATTTAATCTAGCGTCTCTAACTAATTGCCGTCCAACGCTTTTAGCTTTGCAATAATGAAAAGTAGACATGTTTGACCAATGTCCAGTTAGTTCAGTAGGAAAGGAAGACATTTTTCACTCTATGGTATCGTGCACAGTGGCAATGCTAATATGGAGCATATCCATAGTGGGCAACTTAAGTGGAATGCTGAGTTCTTTTAAAGAATTTTGGCTGTATGTAACATCTAACAAAGGAGATTGGGATACTAATTTGATAGCCACTTTATGTTGGGCACTTTGGAATAATAGAAATAGTTTGGTATGGCAAAACAAAGGATGTCCGACTACTGTCATTTTCAACAATGCAACTTCCTTCCTTTCTCAGTGGCGAAATGCCAAGGTACGACCCTCTCCTATAACCAACACTGGTTCTTTGGGCAATAATGTTAAATGGCAACATCCTCCTATGGGATTTTTGTAATGCAAGTTTGATACTGCTGTATTTGAGTAGCAAAGCTTCATTTGATATAGTGTGTAATCAAAGATGACAGAGGTATTATGTTGGCAACAAAGAATGGCTTATTGAGGATTCTTAATAAAGCTTATATGGCGAAGGGCCTAAGTTGTCACGAGGTACTAAGCTGGTTAAAGCAATGAAACTGGTAGAATATCATAATACAGTTTAATTCTCAAGTGTTGATGAATGCTCTTTGAAGCTCAATTGAGGATGATTCTTACTTTAGTATGTTAGTTTCTGATTATAAAATCCTTTAAAAGGTATTAGAGATTGGTCCTTTCATTTTGTATGTAGGTCTCCAAACCGCGTAACTTTTTGTTTAGCATGAGCAGCTTGTTCTATGACAGACTAAGGAGAATGGGCTTATGTCCTACATCCTTCATATATGATGCTTTAGTATCTAATCTATGCAGCCTTATTCCTTTTCAAAAAAAAAAAATACATAAAATGAGTATTTGGTTCAAAAAAAAAGTAAATAAAATGAGTATATTATTTTTTTTAAAGGAAAATTAGTATATTATCAAAAATTTATCTTTTTATATATCATCCTTGAATGTAAATATAACAATTTATATTTTTTATATATCACATATATATTTAATGATACACCTTCCATTATAAAATAAGTGTTGTTTAAGGTAAAAAATATTAAAGATAAAAAAATTAAAATATCTTTTTTTTTTTTTTGGTGTAGATATAATAAAATTGAAAAAAAATAATAAATACCTTTATTCAAATCCTAAAATGACATGTACTTTTAAATGGACAAGTAATGTTAATATATAAGAAATGATGTTAATATTATGTAAAAATTCAAATTAATCTTTTTTTTGTTCATAAAATATATAAATAAAAATGAAATCACATAATATTTTAAAGGTAAATGAAATAATATTTCGAAAATGTATGCAAACCATAGGGGTAAAAAATTTTAGCCCCCAAGCTGCTACGTGTGAACCCTCAAATTTGCACCCTTAAGATCTTGTTGTAGCTTAATACCTGCTAAGATTAGTGCGCTACGCAGAGCCAGTATGGTAGTCCCGCTAGTTGATTAGCGAGCAAGGGTCAAGGAGGGAGCGCCCCTTGCATGGTGCAGGCAGCGCCCCATTGAAAAAAAAATTTCTTAAAATTGCACCTTTAAATGACCAGCACTCAATTACAAACCCATAAAATCAAACTGCGCCCAAATTGGATCAAAAACGGATGAGAATGGGCCAAAAAAAAGGTGCAGCAACCCATGAGCCAGTTGCGGCAAGTCGCAGTTGGCTGCGGTAGCAGTAGCCACTGCTATGGTTGCCACAGGTGTCCCTACAGCTGCTACAGCCCCTAGTCCAGTTGCTGCAGCACTTTTTTCCTAATCTTACATCGAAATTCACTATTTTAAACCCCCAGACTTCCCTTATAAATACCTTACACCTCCTAATAACTTTCACACACAATTACATACTTTTATACTTCCCTTAAAGCTTTCTAAACCCTATTTTTAAGCCTCTTAATCATCAAAACCTCTTTTTAAACCTCCTAATTTCTAAAACCCCATTCCAAAACCTCTTTCATCACATAAAACCATATTCATAAGCCTCTTAATCACCTCAAACCCTATCTCTAAGCCTACTAATCAAGAAAAGGTGGATTTAAGCTCTTTCTTTCAAAGGGAATTCATGATATTCAAGCAAGGGTGATCCAAAGTCCTTCCTGCAAAAAGAATTCACACTATTCAAGAGTTTTTCTTTAAAAATGAGTGCTTGTGTCATCTACAAATCAAGGTGGAACTTAGATCTAGTACTAGACTCGTGCCCTACATTCCTTTCACCGAAAGCCTAAGGTAAAAGTCTTTCCTTTTCCTTTTCAATTTCAATTTTAAGATATAAATCTAAAAAGATTTAATTTTTATTAATTAAAATTTGATCTAATTAACAAATTCTTAAGCCCTTAAAATCAATCAAAATATGATAACAAAAGCAATGACTTAAAAAATCTCTCCTTCGCAAAAAGGAAGAACTGCATGGGTTGAATTCCTATTCAAAGCAATATGCAAGCATGCTCTCTTTAAGGCATCAACTCTGCTAAAATTAACAACTTCTTCTCTCTATCACGTTCTTCATATAGTTTAGGATTGAAATTGCTTTTCTTAAATGAAAGTCGAAACTTTAGTTCTCTTATAATTGTTTTACTACTTTTTCTTACTTTAGTTATTTAGATTATATTTGGGGAATGTTTACTTTTCTTAAAACTCATAAGGGCTAGAGGAAAGATCTCCTGATTTTGACATTTTGACTTGTAATAGTTGAAAGTAGTTTTCCTTTATTTTTTGCATTTTGTAATTGTCGTTGTTTAACATTTGCAATGCATTGCACGAATAATATTTGTTTCATGCATCATTTTATATTTGTTCATGCATACATAAAAACTTCTTTTTTACAAAATATAGTTTGTATTTAAGCCAAACTAATTTTTTCTGTATTGTTTTAACTAAAACCTGGTCCCCGAGTCCTTTTTGGTCATTCGAGGACTAGTGATTTTTCTTAGAATAAATGGTATAATTTTGGAGTCAATCAAATTAGGTTTCTCCTTTAATTTTTCCAACTAAAATAAACAAAATTAAAGTGGTAACTCCTTTTACAAATTATAATTTACAAAATACAATTTTCTAAACTCATAGTGGGTTCAAATTGTCATGTTTCTCCCAAAGAGCATTTTCGATTCCCTTTACCATATCAGACTAATGCTTAAGCGATTTAAGGAAATTCAAAACTTAACTCAAACTCAATCAAGTTTGGTTCAAACTAAAACTCAAAACACTCGAGATTAAATCAATTAGACTCTATTGTCATTGAAAAATAAAATAATGCTTGAATAAATTCAAGTTCAAGATCAAATTAATAAGTTATTATATATAATAGAAATATATGTAAAATTATATTAAATTTTAATATTTCATTAAATTTGTGAGCCATTTGAATTAAGTATTATAATACTTGAATTTGACTTGACTAGTTGCTTAAATATTTGAGTTACTGATTAAAAATATATGTTAATAATTGGTTTTATATATATATATATATATATATATATATATATATATATATATATTGGTTATATATATAGGCACTAGTTTTTTCTAACGTGTTTCGTACATTGATTTTCATTATGAATCGTTATTACTCGTTTTAAAATATAACTTAATTTACAAATATTTATATTTTAAATATTAGTATAAATGTTAATGACATGTAAATAATTTAAGTGAATATTATGTGATATCATTTTTTAAATTATGGTACATGTTAGACATCAAAATTTTTTTATAAACTACATTCTTAACGTAAATTACTTTATTTTTATTTAACTTTTTACTTTTGACTGATACTTTCATATTATATATTCAAACACCTTTTGACAATGCAATATATAATTATCCATGGTAAATACACCTCTAAATTATATATTATTTGTCATTGTATTTTATTAATGGTCATTGCAGAACAAAGACACACAGTGAACTGTTTTCTTTTAAAATGAAAAGGATATCCATCATTTTTAGCAGTGAAAATAGTATCTTTGACAATATGACATGTTTTTTCTACATGTTATCTTACTGTTATTTCTATATGTATAATATTTTTATTAAATTTTTTTTACATATCATCCTAGTTCCATTGAGCAATATTATATAACAATTAACTTTTAGTTCCAACTTATGAGGTGGTAAGTCATTTGATAATAATGTATTCAAAAATTATTTTTTGGTACAACCCACATCTTTTTTTTTATTATTGTTATATTTGATCACTGTTCATTGTTTTCTCTTAATCTCTTTATTCAGTTTAAATGAAATTTTTTTAAATTTGAAAAAATTAAATATTTATGAAATTTTACAAACAAAATATTTAAATCTATTTTGGCTCTTTATAATTTCACAGTTATATAATGCACTGAATTATACGTAAAAAAGTATATTATTCCTAAAATAATCAGTGGAACTCATAGATATTATGTTGAATATGAATTTTGTACTTGTATGTATCAGTGTGAGTCTTAATATTAGAAAGTAATAAAATAAATAATTTTTTTTTTATTAATTTATAGTGATTCGACTATTCAATCCAAAATATATATAAAATAAAGATATTTTTTATTAAATATAAATATAAAATTTGATTTAAATTTTTGTCTTTTTTAATTCCTATTCAAGATATTATACCAAACATTTTAAATTCAATTTATTTATTTATCTACATTTATTTTTTAAATGCCATATTTTTATCTTTTTATTTTGAATAAAAATTTTCTCTAATACAGGTTGAAATTTATCTGATAATATAATAATTTAGAATTTTTAATAGTTTTACCCCTTCAAAGAATTTAATAGTTTAAACTTTGAATTAGTTCTTATTTACTTAGCAAATTTTACATATATATATATATATATATATAACAGGTTTAGAATGTCTTAAAATTTGACACGTGGCATATATTTGCCATATATTTGCTTTTTATTCGTCCACATGGCAAGAATAAATTAATTAATAATATTAACATTTATTAATAATTAGCTTTTATTGGGATAAATTAATACTAAAACTGAAATAAATATAATTATGATTATTATAAATTGAGTTAATGTATAAAATATTAAATCAATGTATTTAAGATTATGAAAATAAAAATAAATTGCTTTATTAAAATCATATATATAAAGCATGCTTAAAATATTTTAGAATTTGATATGTGGTATATATTTGCCATGTGTTTATTTTTTATTAGTCCACGTGGCAAGAATGAATGAATGAATTAATAATATTAATATTTACTAATAATTAGCTTTTATTATAATAAAACTAAAATGAATATAATTATGGTCATTATAAATTGAGTTAATGTATGAAATATTAAATCGATGCATTTAAAGCTATAAAAAAAAATTGCTTTACTAAAATCATATATATATATATATATATATATATATATATATATATATATATATATATATATATATATATATATAAAGCAGGCTTAGAATTTATTAGTTTAGCCACATGATATGTATTTACTATATGTATATATTTTATTAGTCTTATATAAAATAAGCCTTAAAAATAATTAATATTACTTAATAGAATTTGTAACTTAAATCATTATGACAATTAAATATATTATAAATATAATCATAATATGTAACCTAAATAAAATTGAAAATTTTTAATTTTATCATAATTTAAAAGAAAGTGTTACATAAATTATCAATTATATATATATTATGATATTTTTTATTAATCAATATATAATCATATAATTGTGTTATGAGTAATTATTATAAAAAAAATTATAATTCATAAATAATTTTAATGATCATTATGACTACTAAATGTATTAAAAACATATATAATTATGAGTTGTAACCTACAAAATTTAAATTTTTATTTTTCAATTAATACAACTATTATTAATTAATGAGATTTGTAACCTTAATTATATATATATATATATATATATATATATATATATATATATATATATATATATATATATATATATATATATATATATAGGCACTAGTTTTTTCTAACATGTTTTGTACGTTGATTTTTATTATGAATCGTTATTACTCGTTTTAAAATATAACTTAATTTGCAAATATTTATATTTTAAATATTAGTATAAATGTTAATGACATGTAAATAATTTAAGTGAATATTATGTGATATCATTTTTTAAATTATGGTATCTGTTAGACATCAAAACTTTTTTATAAACTATATTCTTAATGTAAATTAATTTATTTTTATTTAATTTTTTACTTTTGACTAATACTTTTATAGTATATATTCAAACACCTTTTGACAATGCAATATATAATTATCCATGGTAAATACATCTCTAAATTATATATTATTTGTCATTGTATTTTATTAATGGTCATTGCAAAACAAAGATGCACAGGGAACTATTTTCTTTTAAAATGAAAAGGATATCCATCATTTTTAGCTATGAAAATGGTATCTTTGACAATATGACATGTTTTTTCTACATGTTATCTTACTGTAATTTCTATATGTATAATATTTTTATTAAATTTTTTTTACATATCATCCTAGTTCCATTGAGCAATATTATATAACAATTAAGTTTTAGTTCCAACTTCTGAGATGGTAAGTCATTTGATAATAATGTATTTAAAAACTATTTTTTTGTACAACCCACATCTTTTTTTTGTTATTGTTATATTTGATCATTGTTCATTGTTTTCTCTTAATCTCTTTATCCAGTTTAAATGAAACTTTTTTAAATTTGAAAAAATTAAACATTTATAAAATTTTACAAACAAAATATTTAAATCTAATTTGGCTTTTTATAATTTTACAGTCATGCAATGCACTGAATTATGTGTGAAAAAATATATTGTTCCTAAAATAATCAGTGGAACTCATAGGTATTATGTTGAATTTGAATTTGAATTTTGTACTCATATGTATCAGTGTGAGTCTTAGTATTAGTAAGTAATAGAAAGAATAATTTTTTTTTTGTTAATTTATAGTAATTCGACTATTCAATTCAAAATAAATATAAAATAAAGATATTTTTTATTAAATATAAATATAAAATTTGATTTAAATTTTTGTCTTTTTTAATTCCTATTCAATATATTATACCAAACATTTTAAATTCAATTTATTTATTTATCTACATTTATTTTTTAAATGCCATATTTTTATCTTTTTATTTTGAATAAAGATTTTCTCTAATATAGGTTGAAATTTATCTGATAATCTAATAATTTGGAATTCTTAATAGTTTTACCCCTTCAAAGAATTTAATAGTTTAAACTTTAAATTAGTTCTTATTTACTTAGCAAATTTAATATATATATCTATATAAAATAGGTTTAGAATGTCTTAGAATTTGACACTTGGCATATATTTGCCATGTATTTGCTTTTTATTTGTCTACATGGCAAGAATAAATTAATTAATAATATTAACATTTATTAATAATTAGCTTTTATTAGAATAAATTAATATTAAAATTCAAATAAATATAATTATGATTATTATAAATTGAGTTAATGTATGAAATATTAAATCAATGCATTTAATATTATGAAAATAAAAATAAATTGCTTTATATATATATATATATATATATATATATATATATATATATATATATATATATATATATATAAAGCAGGCTTAGAATTTATTAGTTTTAGCCACATGGCATGTATTTACTATGTGTATATATTTTATTAGTCTTATATAAAATAAGCCTTAAAAACAATTAATATCACTTAATAGAATTTGTAACTTAAATCATTATGACAATTAAATATATTATAAATATAATCATGATATGTAACCTAAATAAAATTGAAAATTTTTAATTTTATCATAATTTAAAAGAAAATGTTACATAAATTATCAATTATATATATATATATATATATATATATATATATATATATATATATATATATATATATATATATATATATATATATATATATATATATAATGATATTTTTTATTAATCAATATATAATCATATAGTTGTGTTATGAGTAATTATTATAAAAAAAATTATAATTCATAAATAATTTTAATGATCCTTATGACTACTAAATATATTAAAAACATATATAATTATGAGTTGTAACCTACAAAATTTAAATTTTTATTTTTCAATTAATACAACTATTATTAATTAATGAGATTTGTAACCTTAATTTATATATATATATATATATATATATATATATATATATATATATATATATATATATATATATATATATATATATATATATATATGATTATATGATTTTACCTATAAAATATTCAACTTAATAATAAAGAGATTAATTTTTCTTTTGTTAATTTTTAAATATTTTATCATAAATTTTTGTCTAGTTATTTTTTATTGATTTTTCTTTAACACACACACACACACATATATAGATTATGATTTTATACTTTTATGAATGTTAAAATATTAATAGTAAAATGTTTACTTATATTAAAAGAAAATTATAATATTATTACAAAATATATCATTAAAATAATAATTTTCAATTAAATATTTTGATGTTTAATTATATTTATTTATTTTTATATTTATGTAAATTTTCTTTTTAATACTTCTTAATTTTTTTAAATATATTAGTGAAATTGATAAAAAAAATTATATTATACAGTATAATATTTATCTCATATTTCATTTTGTTTATTTCATATTTCAAATTAGAATATTATTTTCTTTTAGGTGGATTAATTATAATATTATTAAGTGTACTATTTTTTTTTAACTTTACTAAATGAGACTATTAATTATTTTACTTATATTTATAATTTTTTAATTATGAAATTGGGATATTTAAAATTAATTTATAATTAATTTAATAAAATAATATATTAAAAATATTAAATAACCTTATGCAAAGCATGGATATTACCCTAGTAGAGAGAAAATTAAAGATCAACTATGAATTATTTTTTTGTTATTAATAGACATAACATGCAAAAAGAAAAATATTAAGTTTAATCGTATCTTAATAAGTGTAGAGATTTTTTATTCCTTTTTTCATTTATCAAAAAAGAAATTTTGTATTATTTGGCTAAAGGAAAGAACAAACATTTTATTTATTATTAATATTGTTTTTATTCTGATGGATTTGTTTATTAAAAAATATAAAATAATAATTTTGTTTAAAAATAAGCTTTCAAAATTATTTACTAATTTTTCATTTCCTTGCCTTTGAAAAATACATTACCAATTAATATAGTATTATAAATATATTTGTAATAGATTATTAATTCCAACCACATAACCTAATGAAAATATTAATTTGTTCTATTGTGATAACTTATATTTTTGCAAGTTTGATACTAAATATCAAAATATAATGAAATATAATGTAAGATATTGTCATAAAATAACAAATTAATTATTATTTTTGATAATTAAAATTGTGTTTAAACAAATAAATTGGTCTACTATTATTGTTAATAAAAAATTAAATAATTTTTCCTATAAGAGGAAACAATCACGTTATAATTATAAATTTTTAATTTTTTTGATGTTAATCTTTTTTTTTTTTAACTTCATATTTTTTTTTCTCTTCAATATTTATTATTTCTATTTCTATAATTAATACATCTTGAATATCTTCTGTAATGGAAATTTTAATTTTACTTTTAAATTATCTTATTTAGTTAATCTAACAAAGTTTCTTCTCATACCAATCAATTTTTTGAAGAATTTTCTATGGTCTTTTTTTCCATGATAAACAAAAAATAAGATATAATAAAATTTTAAAATAAGAAGTGATATAATAAATATATAATTAACTAACTTTATATTAATATGATGTAATATGTTATGAAAGCATACATTTATATATTTTTTATATTCGTCAACTGCACATCCTATCAATATTCAAGTACTACATATAGGGTTATATAAATATTCATATTTCCATCAAATACTCAAAATTTTAATAAATACCTATGACAGAAAATAAATACTTGTTAATAATGTGAAAAGCAAATACTTGTTAATATATTTAGTATCATTATTATTACATTTGCCATATCTATGTTTCTCTTTCAATCTGATAGGATAAATTTTAGTTGTATATATTGTGCAAGATTCAAATTCAATATATATATATATATATATATATATATATATATATATATATATATATATATATATATAGTTGTATATATTGTGCAAGATTCAAATTCAATATATATATATATATATATATATATATATATATTTCTCATTTTTGTGTAGCCAATAGAAGGACTAAATCGACCTATTGGCTGCCATATTTAAGATTTTTTTGCTTTGTATATTTTTGGCTCACCACATGACTCAATATTGGGTATCAGAGCCAGGTTGATATGAGACCAATATTTGTGATCAAGAGCTTAACAAAAAGATGATCCGGGATTGTGGGTCGTGTGTTCGTGCACAGTCTGAGATTGTGAAGCAAATTGGTTAGGGACGAAACTTACTTGATAGCTGAGAGGAATTTATTAAGTCATGATGGAGATTTTCAAATGATGGGCATGATCAAAAGGCTCAATGATCACAATTTCAGTTCTTGGCCTATTTGGAGGGACACGAATTGTGGAAATCATTGGTAGAAGTAACATTACAACACCTTAAGAAATTGACTGAGGCATCCATAACTGTTGCGTGAAAATGAAAAGCTAAAGCTGGTAAGACTCTATACGCTATTACATTTTTTGTTGAAGATGATATTCTTAAATATATAAAAGGAAAAAAAACCAAATGAAGTGTGGAATATTCTTGCTTCTCGTTAATCAAAGAAAAATGAAATGTGACTTCAATATGTTAAGAATGAATTAGTGGCAACTTAACAAGGTGTCATGTCAATTAGCCAACATTTTCAAAAGTAAAAGTCTCTCTATAATAAAATTGCATAATTAGATTTTGATTATGAAATTAGTGACTCTCGAAAGAGAAAAAATATTATTCATGGGTTGAGACCCGAGTCTTATAGATTTATCACTACCATCCAAGGATGGCCAAAACAACCATCATTAAATGAATTAGAAATTTTGCTAGCTAATCAAGAGAGCTTGGATAAACTGATGACAGGGTCTCACTAAAGAGTGAAGATGAGGCACTCTTTAGCGGTAAAGGGAGACACCGACCCAAACCGTGGAGAGACTCAAAATCTAAGACTGAGGATGAAAATAAATCCTCAAGAGAAAGCTCGAGAAGCTGTAAATCAGGGGGGAGCTCAACAAGGAGGAGCTTACCACTTATAAGATGACTCAAAGCATTAATTATGTTATCGGAAGAATATTCGGTTTTATAATTATGGAAATGAGGCCACTATGCTCGAGATTGTTAACATAAAAGAGTTGAAGGAAATATTATGACATCCACACAGACAAAATATAAAAGTGAAGAGCAATGAGACATGTTAACAACTTGTGCCATTACAGAACCAATGAATAGTGATTTTAATAAAGAAGTCCGGGAAAGTGAAAAAGAGTGGGACCTGACAGGATCAAAGTTCTTTTAAGAAGCTCTCTTAGAAAAAGAAGAAATTATTTTTGAAGAAATACCTCAAGATCGACCCAATCCTTACTTAGAGAATGAAGTATTTCTAAGCTTAGTTATGGATAGAGAAAAGAAATCATTATTCACAAGACCACTAGTTGAAGGAAATGATTGGGAAGCCCTACAGAAAATAGTGCAAGAAGAAATGGAAGAGCAACCAAAAGAGGAGTTGACAAATGGAGAGGTCACACATGAAGAAATTAGTAACAAGTCAATAGGATGGCACATAGGAGTATACCAACTTGAACAAATAGAAGCACCTTACTTATTAGAGATATGGAATACCAAGTTGCAATTGAAGCATCAAATCAACAATTAATTGATGTGAACAAATGGTTGCAAGTTAAAGAATCAGAGCAAAAGAAGCAAACTTCATCTTTATTATTGAAAGTAAGTAAAGGTGAAGTACTAAACATAGGTGAGAGGACTGTAGATGTACAAAAAGCACAAATTGGAGGAAATCAAGATGATATAGATAGGTCAACAATAGTGGACCAAAATGAAGAATTTATACAAGAAGTAACAAAATATAGGAGTTAAAGATGGTAAGCAGTTTTGATAAATTGACATATCGCAATGATTTAATAACAAAGCATTATTATGATTAAGATGGACGTGGAGTTCCAATGTAAGAAAAATGAAAGCTGCATAGAGTCGACGCTGAGGGGGAGTGTTGAAAGAGTCATCACCGACTCAAGCATTAAAGAAGTTTCTTGACGAGCCAAGAAATGTCCATCCCACCATCATTAAAGAAGCCAAGAAGCTTCACTAATTACTGCCACTTAAAAAACCTTCTTATTACTGACATACTAAGCCTTTATATAATGACCTTCGCCATTTGTATGTGTGCTAAAAAAAATAAAAGAGTGAAGAGTGTGTGAGAGTGAAGTAAGCTAGTGTGAGAGTGTGCAATGTGTATGTGCTCATAAGTGTGAGCAAGAGTTGATTGTTGTGTGTGCTAAGTAAGTGGTGAATATATTTGTGCTAGTAAAATATCAATATAATACAATAAAAAAATTATTTTTTTCAAGTGAGCCCACCACATCTCACAATTTGTGAGAATTGAAACCAACAATCATGTCATTATAACTGATAATTTCATAAATTATAATCACATTAATATTTTTATAAATAAATAATAGGCTTCCGAAATTATTAAAGATAAAATTTAGAAATAATATACTCACAAATCTCATAACTCGTGAACTTTGATATATTTGGATTAATTTGAATAGTACTAATATTTAATATTGATATTTGAAACTTAGCTATAGTATAAAGAACTAAAAAAAATTAAATTTAAGTCAAGTGTTTTAATATTGATAGTTGAATTTCGGCTATAATATAAAAAATTTAAAAAATAAATATTAAATTTAAGTGTTTATAAAATCACAAATAAATTAATTTTTTTTTTAGAAAAGAACATATCATTATAAAACTTTGACATTTGACAATACAATAATAAGATTTTGCTCATTATTGTCAAATAAACTCTTAATTAATATATCTTATTTTTTGATGCATTTTTCTATAGTAGCAAAAGTAATTTTTCTAATATACAATAGAATTTCTCAAAATCAAATTACAATTTCTCTAATTTATTAATATTTAAAATAACATAAAAAATATAAATTATTTTGATCGAATTCATTTATACAAACTATTATTTTTTTTGAGAATGTATAAATTATACTAATGATTAAAATAATTAATTTAAAATTTATAGTGGGATAAAGTAATAATTTACATAATGAAAGTCAAATTAGAATTTTACTAACTTCTAAAAAAATTATGTTTTTATATCTTTTAAATATTAAGAAGTTTGCTCAAAAAGTTTCTTAATATTCGAACAAACATAAAAAAAAAATACTAATTGAAATTATTTTTTATTTAAATTAAATATAATTAATTATATATTAAATAATAATTATTTTATTATTTTCTTATTCTAATTGAATTTATTTTTTATTTAAATTAATATAATTAGATAATTAAATTATTTTATTTTAATAATAATATAATTATAAATTTGTAATATAATTAATTATATATTAAATAAGAATTATTTTAGTCTTTTCTTTTTCTAATTAAATTCATTATTTTCTTATTTAAATTAAATATAATTAGATATTAAATATAATCAATTATATATTAAATGATAATTATTTATTCTTTTTTCTAATTGAATTCATCTTTTCTTATTTAAATTAAATATAATTAATTATATATTAAATAATAATTATTTATTTTTTTTCTTATTCTAATTAAATAATTATATTATTTAATTAATAAATGATCATATTATTTATTATAAATACATAATTAAAAAATATTTAATGATAATACTTACGTAAATTTATTTATACTCTTTTCATACATACACATATAAATACATAAAATTTAAAAAAGAATTATCCATGCATATATACATAAAGGCATAAATTTTAAAAAAAATTATAATATTTGATTAAAAATTTCAATACTTGAATAACTAACGGTAATCATGGAATCAGTTATGTCTTAAGTTTGAAATGATGTCTGAAGATATTTATTTGATTTGATATAACCAATGTTTGAATCACATCGATAATGTAGAAAAAAAATTACATCAAATTGCAGTTTTTTAGTTGCTTTCTCACTTAATTTTTTTCTCTAGTCTTTTCTAAATTCTAGTGTTTGAATCATTATCGACTTTTATTCGGTAAGCTATGATTCTTTTTTTTCTTTACTTTGTTTAATTCTGTATTTAATAAATATATGTCTCTATAAATTTATTAATTTGTATCTTTATAAACATGAATTTGATTTTTTTTTCATTATTTATATTCTCTTTATTAGTTTGTTATTCTTTTTATGGGGATTTAGTGAGTCTTTTTTCATAAAAATTTTTAATATATTTTCTTTCATAAAAATTTTTATTTTTTTTTCACAAAAATATTGGTTTTGAATATGTTAGTGATATTCAAGCAATAGGGTTTGTTCAAATACATAAAAGTTGATTTGTGATAAGAAAAAATGGCTACTAAATAGAGTATATTTCTTGCCGTGTTTTCAATTCTAATGCTCTACCAATATTATTAGAGACTATTGAAAAATATTTTACCAATACAATTAAATATTATTAGAAGAAATTCATGTCAATTTTTTATTTCAATACTTTTTGATGTATGATTTTATATTTTTATTTTTAAATCAAGATGCAATTTTATTAATAAAATAAAATAAAATATATTTTGCCTCATTATTTTCCTTCCTCTTATTTGAATGGATAAAAATAAAAGAAGAAAAATAAATTTTATTTTTTACTCTTTTCTTTTCACATTTTATTTTTATTTTTCTTTTAAAATAGAGAAAAAATAAAGAAAGAAAAATTAAATTTATTTTCTTTATTTTCTTTATTTTTCTTCTTTTTGAAAAAAAAAATTTTTTTTTTCTTATTTTCTTTTCTTCCAAAAAAATTATGGCAAGTTTTAACTGGTGTGCTAATACTATCCATAGCCGTTTTATTTTGACCAAGGTCTTTTTTTTTGCCAGAATGTTTTGACCAGGGTCATTGGTATTCGTTCTATTTGCTAAAAATACATATTTTGACTAGTGCAATTTAATTATTACGGCCACTTGCTCGTTGAAAGATAATTTTTTAAACAATATTTTTTTAGCACAAAACGCTATCTTTAACAATATTTAATTTTTAGATTAATATCCACATGTTAATTTTTTAAATTTAAAATTGAAAAATTTATAAAAAATATCATGTAATTTGATATTTTTACACTTTAAAATTTATATATATTTTTTTATAAAATAGAGTATTTAATTTATACTGTTAATAATTTAAAATTAACATTATTTATATCTGACGTGGGTATATATGATAATGATAATATTAATAACACGCAAATTGACATCAGTATTAGTTAATACTCTGTAGCGTTCTTACCAAATTAGAAACAAACTTTCTCACAAATACTCGTTTTTTTTTTGTTATTTTATGGTTCATGTTTTGAAAACAGAGAAAGGAAGAGAGAGATGGTCAAAGTTGATTTATTATTTTAATAATACAAAAAGAAACAATGGCAAGTGAACTCACGAGCCAAGGAGAGAGTGGGTTTTCTTTCCATCAGCGCATCACCTGCTGAAAAATTAGTAGTAGAAGATTTGCTTCTTGCTGCTCAACTGTTGGTGGGCCACGTGGAAATTGCCGCCTTTAACACCTAAGTGAAATCACAGATCTACGCCACGTGGACAAAATCATAATCCAACGGTGTACTGCAAAAACGAAAAGTATATGGCACGATATTCACGTAAAAATCCTGAAAGATATTTTAAATTCAAGCAAATAAAATGGAATCCGGAATATAATATTTATCGTTATCAATGTCGAACGGCGGCGTTTTAGTAAGCTTGGTGTATTAAATTGACAGTTGTATTTAGCAGACTCACCACGGTATATACTTTAGATATACTGTTTGTATCGAAAATATCGAAGGAAACAGAGCACGTGCTGCGAGGTGAAACGTGACCGATATAAGAATAGAACGATGGCACTTTGAGACAATTTAATAGGAAATATATATTTTTCTGAATGATAGATCAAAGGAGAAGCGCTAAAGCACTTTACTAAACCTATCTAAGGTAAGGAAGGCGGGTTCACATTGCTATCTAAGCGCAGACGTGACTAAGCGTGGGATCCTCTGATTCGACATTTTCTCTCTGTCTGGGTGCTCTGTCTATCTCTTCTCGTGATTGCCTTCTTTTTATTATCTTAGATATATAATACTAATAAAAATTAAATGAATTAAAAAATTCTAATGATATTATTATTATTCTTGTCAATTTTTAGGTTAGTTTTACTTCTATCTTAATTTTTTCATTTTTGCTTATTCTTTAAACATCAAAACATCAAAGTTTTTTCTGTTATCATGTGTAGAGATGAGCAAAATTGAACTAAAATCGAAAAATTGAACCGAACTAACTAAGTCAATTAAATTCGATTTTTGAGAATTTCAGTTTAATTTGATTTTTAAAATAGAGAACCTAATTAAATTTTGGCTCGGTTTGATTTTATCCAAAAAAATTTTAGTTTGCAACTAACCTACCTATATATATATATATATATATATATATATATATATATATATATATATATATATATATATAAACAGTATTTTATATATAATATAAAATAATATATTATATATTATTATGTATATATATAATAATATAATAATTTTAACACATATATAATATATTGTTGATAAATATTGTATATATAATTATTCTATAAATAATAAATATCTATAAAATAAAAAATATCCAAACCGATTAAACTAGCCGAACTTAACTTTTTTTGTTCAGTTCAGTTTTATATAAAGTTCGATTTCAGTTAAGTTATTGTAAAATATAAATTCGATTTTTTTAGTTTTTCAGTTTAGTTCGATTTTGAACTGAACCGACTGTTTGCACACTCTAATCATTTGTAAATGTTTTTTCACTTTTATGTTTTTTTTTTAAAAAAAAAAAAAATTGTCTTTATTTTGATACATACTATAATAAGACAAAATTTTAAATTCTTAGATTCATAATATTTACTTTATATTAGTCTCAACTATTATTGAATTTAGAGATAGAAATAATTTTTTATATGTAAAAGCTTTCAAAAAATAATAGATAAAAATTTCAAATAAATCTTAATCATGTATAAATACATAAATCACAAAAAATAAATTAATAAAATTTTTTGAAAAACAATTAAATTGCTGCTAGCTAAAATTATAATGGTTGATCAATAATTTATTGTGAGTAATTAAGACATTTTCCACATGTAAACAACTAATGTCATATATCCATTTGCAAGTTTGTATTATTTTTTCTTTTTAAGAAGAATATATGCAATTAAGAAAAACTGCAAGTAATTATAAGTTTATTTGTTTAAACAATAACACAATTATAGAATTTTTTTATTAATTTATTTTTTGTAATTTATGCATTTATATATGGTTAAGACTTATTTGAAATTTTTTACTATTATTTTTTTTGAAAGTTTTTACATATAGAAAAATTAACTAAATTCAATAATAGTGAGATTAATGTAATATAGATATTGTGAATCTAAAAATTTAAAATATTATCTTACTATATTATGTATCAAAATAAAGACAAATATTTCTTTTGAAAAAAGAATATATAAGAGTGAAAAAAATTGACAAATGAAAAAAAAAAAAAAACTTTGATTTTAAAAAAATAAGCAAGAACAAAAAGTTAAGTACAGAAGTAAAACTAACTTAAAAGTTGACTAATATAACATTAATGCCGTCAAATTTTTTTAATTTTTATTAGTACCACATGTCTTAATAAGAGGGAAAATGTAAAGATAATGCAATAAGGAAAAAGTTCTTAGCACTCCTCTAAATATTTTTTATATGAAATTCTATTAGACAGACTCATATTTTACCTATTTACTTTTAATTAATTATAAAAATTAAAAAATATTTGAAAAATAACTTTAAATTAAAAAAGAAAAGTAAATTCAAAAAATTTAAAATTTTTCTAAATCTCATATCTCAACAATACAAACTTTATATGCCTTTTAGGAAATCAAATAAATTTATAAATTTAAAAAATCTCCAATTTAATAGTTATATGCTGCAATTATTAAACAATAGTGGCATATGACCGTCTAATTAAATATTTTATGAGGTTTCTCTCAATATATATATATGTGTGGAAAATCTAATTTAGTTATATTATTAGATCGTATATATATTTATTATTAGATTATGTCTTAATGTACAGAAAAATATATTTTTTAATTATTCTTGTATGTTAAAAAAAAAAATCAAATATTAAGGGTTTTAGTGAATTAATTAGTACTTAAGTATGTAAGGAGGAATAGTAGTTGCAAATATAATCATGAATAATTTAATTCACCTGCACTTTTATGCTTTCACCAATGCGTAATCATAGATTTTCTTAGTAACTCATGAAACTTGATAAATTTACGAAAATTATCAACATGAAAATCATGCATTTGTGAAATTTGAAACATTGATCTTGCAGAACTTTATCATATAAAAAATTTTGGGAATTTATAAGTTAAAAATATAATATATTATCTCCATGAAAACTTGTGATGGATCGTGCATGAGAAAGAAGATTTTTAAAATCAGGATGAGGGCATAATATACCTATCATTTACTCACCTCAACTCCTAAATTCTTACTATACTGGCAAAGGCAAAAGGGGTGATCAGATACTTCGCGATCGTCTTTTTTATCTTGATCCCTTCTTAATTCAGATCATTACGTATTTAATTATCTACAGTACACCGACATTAGACATTCAAGGTAAATAAATTTCCTTCCATAAATTCTTAATTCCTAATTAACTCTAAATCCCCACACTGAATAATTTAACAGTTGCTAAATAATTACGTTTATAATGTATAAAAATCGTCCAATACACTCATTTTTTTTATATATATAACGAAACTCATTTAATAAATTAAAGTAAACTAAAATTCATTAATTTTTCTTCTAGCATGGTGACCGAATTTAATCAAGCTCTAGGATTTCAATTCCATGCCTTATTCTTAGGTTATTTTTGGTTTGCGGAATATAATGCACAAAGAATATAATAATTATTATTGAGAAATAGAATATAGTAGAAATAAAATAATTATTTCAATTCTATAATTTGGTTCATAATATAAAATAATTATTTTATTCTTATAAATAACCATAATATCCTTATAAATTAATCTCATTATTAATAATAAATTAAATATAATTTTATCAAATTTTATTTAAAAAATAATTTAAATGCATAATAAATAAAATTTTTATTTGACTTAGAATTTAAAAAATAAAAATGAAAATCTGAAAAAAAAAAAAAAGTAATAGTAGTAAATTTGAGCTTGCCAATATTTTTTAAAGGTAAAAATGGAAATATTCTGTTTCATAACCTAAAAAATACCAATTTTTTAATTTTTGGTGGAATATGTATTTTATAAAAATTGTAAAATTGTTATTTTATGAAATTAATATTTTTATCTAAAATTTGAACCTAATATTATGATAACTATTCCATATGAAATAATTATTTTATTCCTTGACTATTTTATGAACTAAACATAGTTTTAGTTCTAATATTTATGGTAAATTATATAAATGAGTCATGAATTGAATTAATGAAATGACGAGGATATTAATAAGTAAGGACTTGAAATTAGGTATTATGCATAAACATTATAGAATAAAGATTGAAATTTCTACAGAACCCTTGTAAGAGTAAGGTTAAACCACAACTATTTTGTTTAGTACTTCCCCAATTAACTCTATGACTTGGTCTTGAAGTTGATTGCAACTCTAAGCCCGAGTGTAAGAACCATAATCAACTCAGTTACAAAATTCCCTTAAATATTCTTAAAATTCTGAAAATTTTTTGAAACAAACAATCATGCAAAAGCACTATCCAGATTTAAGTCTATATTTACACAAAACTACAAATTGGCCATATTCTTGACATAGGAAGAGGTACCAGCCTTCACATGGATGCAAACCTTCCGATTCATTACTGTACAAAAATTAAGAAGCTTGTACTGGCAGAGCATTCATATCATATATATATGCATGTATTCCAAATGATGATATCGTAGAGAAACTCGGGTAGTGTAAAAGACTGCATTGGACAACAATCATTATCTTAACCAGAGCAAGTAATTAGAATATAGGATTCCTTGCAATCATCAGAAATTTTTCAATCAGTGAAAACGAAGATCAACGTCTTCTAATCCAGTCAAATAATTGACAAGCACAATATAGTCTTGCAGAAAAATTAAAGAAGATTCAACTTAAACACTTTATTTATGAGAACAATTCTCTGTTAATGTTTAAACTAATCTTTCATAATCTACTATTAATGTCACTGTTTACAATTCTCTGGTACACTAAACTTACAAAGCTTTATTAGTTTCTCCACAAACATCCCCATTATCACTTCACTGTTCTTACTAAATTTCGCAACTCTATTCCACCATTTACAAACTCTGATTGTGCACATGTGTTTCTATCCATTTATCTTCAAATTTAACTAAAATTCAATCTGAATCAATTCGAGTCAAATGCCAACTAATTTCACCAGCAAAATAAGACTACAAGCATTTTAAATTTATAGCATCGTATCCGTTGCAAAAGTCTAAATGATAGAGAACATGAAACGCAGCTAATTATGCAATTCACAATCAAGTAAATAAAAATGGATTTGTATAATTACAAAATGCCAATGAACAATGCATAGAACTGCTGAAGAATAAGAATTTACCTTAAGGAATTCTATGCAAATAGCTTCTACACGAGGAGAGGCACCAAGTAAATAGGTCATCACATTGGCAGGTATCATCAGTGTTGTAGATTTGGATTGCACTTTCAAGGACTTCAATCTTGTGAAAGGAGAAGATTGATGTCCGTTTAAACCAGCAAAAGCCACACTGAGAGCCTAATCAAATTAAATAAAACCTCAAGAAACCATATTTTGAGCATTTTATAAGTATTTCAAGTGTAAAATAAAAAAAATTCAACATAATGTAAAATCCAAATGCACAATCTATTTAAATGGGCTCTGATAGGAATTGAAATTGAAGTTGGTGGATGACATTGAAATTTAGAGAATTTAAGTCAACATGACTGATATACATGTAGCTCTAAGCACAATTCTTCCAGCCAACAAACCAACAAAACAGTTATAAAGAGCATAAAATATGTTGTGAAGAATGCAAAAAGCTTAGATATTGGCAAATATTGTTAGATTAAATTGCTTATATCTCATCATTAATTCATAAAATTAATGGATCTTAAAATTAAATAATTTCTTTCATGATGTAAAAATAAAACACATGTACATACCTGAATTCATAGAGGAAGAAGCCATTGAATAACTATAAAATTTTGTTATTTTTATCAAATCAAGTTTTCTCTCCCTTATCTTTTTTTTTTCTTAATCAACACTTAAGATGGAGTTATTGTTGTTTCTAATTGCAGAGAGAGGACCAGATTTTCTGAATTCATTATGCCTATTATGTCAATTATTTTCCTCAAAGTAATCGTATCTTTAGGCCAAATAGCATGATGAGAAAAATGACCACCTAATATAATTGTTTTTATATTATCATTAAGCAAACATGGTTGGGCCACATAATTAAATGAGATGGTTGCATCCACGTAGTAGAATCCAACAAATATGTGTATATATATAACTGAATGGTGTCATAATGGCATTATGGATCCCTTGGAACATATTCATCAGAACCAACTTTTCGACCTTCCAAAGAAATATGAATGTGAATATCCACATGATTAAGGTCAGCGATGTTGAGACCGGAGATACCTACAGGGCCTGAACATTTATAGCTGAAGGATGTGAGCTTAGGTGCAAAAATGTCAACCTTACAATTAATGGGTAATGACCTCCAACTACCACTATAACCCATTCCCATTCCTGTTATTGTCAGATTTATCAACTGGATTCCAATCACTTTGAAAACTACTGAACCCCAAATTGAGACAACCAGCAAAAGGGTCAAATTGTTCAGTTTCAATAGGGAAATTGCATTGGGTAAGATAGAAAGAGGTCAAGTTTATGGACTTAATGGTTGTAAAAGCAAATAAAGAAGAGAAAATAAAATGGATTAGATCAAGTTTTTTGAAGGAATTGTTGGTTAAAATTTCTTATGAGATTGGGATGGAATGATAATATTTGAGATGAAGATGAAAATTTTGAACGTTATGGGTTAATACAAAGTCGATGACACTGTTCATAACGGATTTATCATGCCTCCACCGGTAATTTAAACGAAATGTACTGATAAAAGTGTTATTCAGGCGATATAATGTGTTAAGCATGAACTTGTTAAAACTCAATATTGAAATGAAATATTTGGCATCGAAATTGAGGTCAGAAAGAGAAAACCATAAGAATTTCCATCTTTTTGACAATACACTGGTTTTGATTGCAAATTTGATGTCAAGAAAGGAGAGGATGATATAAAGGATGGAGTCTGGTAAATCGCTCAATCTGTCCATTTTCTTCTTCCTCTTCATTCTTTTTAGCTGTCTTTCTCTTTCGCTACAACCTTAAACCCTATTCTCCTTCCTTCACTGCAATCTTAAACCCTATTCTCTCCCTAAAAATCCTAGTTAGGCTTTTGAAATCCTTAACACGCTTCCAAATGAAATTCGGGACTGTCCGTCAGTGGTTGTTGTCGAACTAGTGGTTCAGTGGAGTTGACATGCAGGTTTGGGTCCTTATGAACTGACATCGATATAAACGAGAATATCCTTTCCCTACCTCTGTTGCTCTCCTCTACTCTCCTCGAGTGTTAACTGTAGTAAAGACTTCAGTATATACAGAGAATGGAATTTTAGTATTATAGAGACCTATACTCTCGTAGACCGAAGGCCAGTAAACTCCCGATTTAGACATGAAAATAGGCCATTACTGGCCTTTTCCTCATAGAAATAAAGAGAAGACCGATGCCACTATCGCCTTTGCCTTAATAGAATCTATTCTACTGGAAGGGAAAGCAAGCAAGGAAGGCAAAGAGCTTGTGCCTCTTGCAATTGAATCAGCTGTAGGCCTATCTGCTCCCTTTGATGTTGGTCTAGCCAATAGAGTTTTACAGGTATATAGTGTCAGTTTAGACCTTTCTTTACTCCTCGAGCTTCACATCGCTTGCTCTACTTCAAGCCATATTTTGTATTTCTCTACTCCTTATGGACTTTGGAGTATAGTTCTGGGAATGTCGTTGTATTGTACGAGAGAACTATTATCGTAGAAGAAAGGAAAGCATAATATTTCATTTACGTCTGTAATTCATTTGTTTGTTTGGACACACAATTGAAGTGGGCTGGATAATATTAGGCTTAACAGTGGTGAATTAATTTGGATCTATATATGGGGGCCCAAATAATTTAATTAAGACACATGAAAAATAAGGTGCTGCAAATTTGGAAGGAATGACTCTAGAAGGAAATGTGGCACAATAGTCCTAAAAACGAGGAACAGAACATGGAAATGGAGGAGAAAGATTTGGAGGCTAAGTGCTGGAATGGAACTTGAAAGACTTGGAGGCTAAGTGCTGGAATGGAACTTGAAGCAAAATAAAGGGAGTTGAGGCTTAATGGGGAAGTGAAGTTGAAATGTTGGAACTAACCACCTTCCAACATTATAAATATAAGTAAATCTATAGAAAAAGAACACCAATAATTTTCAACAGACACACAGACTATACGTTAATCAATTGTTCAAGCAATTGTTCAAGCGGCAAATCTTTCAAGCTTCTACAACTTTTATTTCTTGTCAAATTATACGAGCCTTTTGACTTTTGTTATTTAATTTTCAAAATCTCTTCAAATTACAAAATCATTGCATTTAATGTACTCAAGTTTACATTAATACAAGTAAAAATGTTTCAAATATATATATATATATATATATATATATATATATATATATATATATATATATATATATATATATTGTGACAATTGGTGAAACTGCAACTAGTAAATCTAAAAATCTTAAAAGACTATTGTTGTGAGATCTTATCCGAGCACTAATCCAATCCGCTGAGAGAAATTGAAATACTTTTCGAGAGAGACTGCACGATTGGAACTTGCTATGAATTCAAAAAATTGAGTTTTGCAATTTGTTATTCGTGAAAGGGAGTGGCAACTTTAATTTACTTATTTTAATTGGAAAAATTAAAGAAAAGCTTAAATTGATTGACTAAAAAATGTTTGATTTATCCTAATGAAAAAGCACTAATTCACAAGTGACTACTGAGGATTCGGGGATCAGATTTTGGTATTTAAATAAATGTTTGGCTAAAAGTCACGAAATAACTCTTAAAAGGGATAATTTTAGTGTATACATGAACATGAGTAAAAATAATGAATGAAATAGTTATTTATGGTAAAATGAAATGACAATTATAAATAAATAAGCAAAAATAAATCCTACTTAATTATTACAAAACCAAAATGAATGAAATAAAGAGGATTTTTTTTGTAGCCTTTATGGGTATTAAGAAAAGCACAGATTTCTCAACTAAATTAAAGAAAAAAAATACAAAATCTGAAATAAAGTGCATATACAAATAAATAACAAAGTGAAATGAAATTTAAACTATAAATATGAAAGGGAAAAATGTTATTGAAAAAGATTTTGGAGTTGATGCCTTACAGAATGGCATGCCTGGGTATCCCATTGAATAGGAATTAAACTCCACATAGTTCTTCCTTCTTAAGAAGGAGGAGTTTTGGAAAAAATGTTAGTTTGGTTTATTAATTTAATTCTAATTTTTAAATTAATAAATTTTAGATCTTTTTAGTTTTAGACCTAAAGAAAGACAGAAGAGAGAGAATTCTAAATCTGAATTTAGAAATGGAAAGAAGAAAAGGAATTCACCTTTGTTTTCTTGACTTTTAGAGGAATGGGGCGAGCTTTATTCCAGATCTAAGCTCCACCTTCGATTAGGAAACCTTGAAGTTGAACCCTACACAAAAAAGGTTAGCAAAACAGAATAATAATTGCAAATTAAAAGAATTTGGAGTGATAGATCTTAGTATTAATTTTTAATTTTAATTTAGCAGAATTTTAGAATAAAAAGAAGAACATCTAGGTGAATTTTTGTCTCCTAATCCATCTCCAAATCCCTATCAAGAGAACTAAATGGAAGCTCTATTTATAGAGCAAAGGTGAAGGACACTACTGGATGCTGGCGGCAGTGTCGGCCTGCTAGGTTGCACCAATTGCCACCAGCATGCTGGTCAGGCAGCACGCTTGGTGTGCGACTAGAGCCAGTTTGACGCCTAGAGCAACCCAGTTTCGTACTATTTTGGCTAATTTTGGTCCATTTCTGATATGATTTGAACCCGGTTTGATTCTATAGGTTCGTAATAGAATGTTGGTCGTCTGAAGGTAAAAGATTTAGAAAATTTATTTTTCAGCGGGGCGCTGCCCCTTGACCCTTGCCCTTTAAATGGCTAGCGGGACTACTGTACTAGCTACGCATAGCACATTAATCTTAGTAAATGTCAAGTTGTGGCCGAATCCCAAGGGTGCAATTTTGAGGGTTCATAGCTGCCCTATTATCAGAATTGGCTTTGGACAAAAAGCAATTCTAATAATAGTGAACCCAAGGATGAGGGATGATAGAATGAACCAAATGGATGCCTAACTCGGAGTCTAGACATGTTTTGGGAAAAATGGTGGATTTTGAATAAAAGTGGCAGAAAAAATGAACCATAGGGATGCCTAGGTGAATGTTACTAAACATTTATGGGTAAAATGATCCTAAGACTATACTAGGATGGTTTGATTAAAAGAGATATCTAATTTAGATTTAAGGTATGAATCCTAAGGCTATCTTAGGATGGGTCTGATCAAAAGAGATACCTAATTCATATTTAAGGTATGGATCCTAAGGTTGACCTAGGATGGGTCTGATCAAAAGAGACACCTAATTCAGATTTAAGGTATGAATCCTAAGATTGTCCTTTTTGGTAGGAGCTAAAAAAATGATGTTCCTGTTTAATAGGAATGATAACAACCCTGTCTGGTAGGAATCAATGAAGAGATGATCCTATCTAGTAGGAATCGGTAAGGAGGTGATCTTGTTTAGTAGGAATGATGACAACCCTATCTAGTAGGAATCGACGCAGAGGTGATCCTTTCTTGCTTTATGAAGTTTACTTGATAATCCGCCTTGATTCAAGAGTCTATTTAATGTAAAATGCATATGATAATGAAATGACTGGATATTTTAAACCTGTGAAGGGTTACTTTGTTATGTTGATTTTTTTTTTAAGGAGAAAGATACCTCCATTTTGGAAATGTGAATATTTAGGAGGGATATGCCCCCACTTTAGAATGATAAAATGGTTTGGCTATTTTGCTCAGATAGACTAGCTTGGGGATGGTTGGACAGGGTATGAGACTGGTTGAAGGGTCGGGCCAAAGCTATCAATTTGGCCTTTGAGGAGGAAGAGATTGAGCTAGTCAGCTTGAAAGGCTTAGTAGAGCATGGCCTTTTGATTTGGGATCAAATTGAACAGCTACCTTAGGGTCATATCAAGTATGAGGTTGCTTGGTCATTGGTTATCGGTTCAGCCTAGGAAGAAGTCACTTTGGGAAGTTAAGCCAGGTATGGCTGGAAAAGGTCAGGCTGGGCTTAGGTAGGTTTGATTTGGGAGAAGGTTTGGTTTGAGGCTGAATAGGAAAGCTTGATCAGGGGGGTCAAGTCCGTGGAGACGATTAGGTGGAAAGGCTAGGTCAAGTTTTGGGGAAGGTCAATTTGTCATGCTTGTCTCCAAAGAAGTTCATACAAGAGTCTTTGGTCAGGTCTGGCAATTTGCTTAGTTAGTTATGGCCTTTTGGTTTGGCTTTAGGGGAGTTTGTTTAGAATGAGTGGATCATCTTGGAAGGTTAAGGTCATTTGGAAGCTCAGTCTGGTTTGGCTTTATAAGAGATCAGATTAGATGTTTAGTCAAGTTATGGCCTTCTGGTGAGTTCTTTCGAAAGGCTTGGTCAGTTTTTTCTTAAGACTGTGTTAGAGAGATCAGGCTGGGATGCTAAACCTAATAGGCTAATCTTAGCTTAGAGAAAAATGTCAGGCTAGGCAATCAATTTGGAAGGCTTAGTTAGATTTTGCCTTAGATGAGATCATGGGCTTCATAAATGAAAGACTTTTGGGAGTGAGCTTCATGGTGAAGGCTTTTGGCCATGTGCCTCTTGATGAAGGCTTTTTGGTTTATGCTTTATGATGAAAGCTTTTGGATTTAGGGTTCTTGATGAAGGTTTTTAGATTTGGGCTTTATGGTGAAGGCTTCTAGGTGTTAAGGATAGTTTTCTATGAGGGTGCTTTGGATGGTTGGATTTGGCTCAGGTATGGTGCTACAAATGGTCACAAGGATACCATAGGCTCATGGATAATGGTTTGCCCTTTGACATGGTTGCATCAGAATGGTTTGAGGTTTTAAGGATCTCAGGGATTATGTGTTTTGCCAATGAGGCTTAATCTTTCAAGGATCATGAAATGTTTGCCATAGAGGCATGAGATGGGCCTTAATTAGTTCGAGTCCTTCTTAATAAACTTAAGGATGATATGCTTTGGGAGATATGCCTCGACTTATAGTTTTGCCAAAGAACTAGATTCAAGGATGATGAGTATTGAGAGACTTGGGATTTTTTATTCTGCTAATAATGAGATTTTGCCAAGGAAAGGGTGGTACATGGCTTGAGCTTGAAATGATGGTATGATTTACCAATAAGGCTTGGGATGGAAAAGTTCGAGAATGGTTTGAAGGTAGGTTTAAACTTTTGAAAAGAATCAGGGAGTTTGTATGGTTTTGCCATTTGTAGCATGAATCATGAAAAAGAGCAAGTGAAGCTTTTCTTATTGTTTGATATTGAAGAGACTCTTCGAATAGCACTTAATTGGTTTGACTTGATGTAAATGACTACATTAGCTAAAACAAAGAGCCCTTAGGAATGGCTAAAGGGCTAGTGGAAGAAGACAACTTGGGGATCATGCTTTCAAATAAGAGTTAGGGATGTGATAGACTGGAGATGTATATTAACTCTTTGAGTTAAGTGACAGGATGGATTGACAAAAGATGATGACGTTTTGAAAAAACATGCCCCCATTGTAGGATAAGGGCATATAAGACAGCATAACTTTAGAGAATAAGTCTCTAATGAGGAAGGATGACTTTAGAGACATGAGACAAGATGGATTGATTAAAAATGATTTAACAACTTTAGACATAAGGGAAGATGACTTAGATGAGCTCTCTCTCTCTCTCAGCTCTAACTTTTGCCTAAGCTGTCCTTTTGAGTTTTCAGCTTAGCGAGCTTGTATTAATGAAATTTGAGAGAAAACATTCCACCATGATTTGATATTTTTCTTTATGTTGAGAGGCTCTAATCTTTGAATTCTAGGTTTGACAGAGGTCTTCTTTAAACTTGTCGCCCCTTGTTGAGGTACATCATTTGATTACCCAATGTGCAATAGGTAATTCCATTTAATTTACTCTTTGTGCCTCAATTGTTTGATGAGAGGTCCATTACTTAACCTTCTTTGATTGAGATTTGGTGAAGCAATTTCTGATGAAAGCACTTCAAATTTTGATCTATGTTAATTGTGGTGGATTAGATCTCTACCTCTCTTCTCTTTTTTTTTTTTTTTTCCATTTCTTTTCTTTTCTTTTTCTTTCATTTTTTTTTAAGGTTCATCCATGTTAAACTAAACAAGAAAGTTAAGAAAATTAATGCATAAATAATGAAAAGAAAATATAGATGTATTTCTATAAAGGAAACTTTATTACAAGTTGACAAAAAGGAACTATTATGGTTGATGAGAATACAGAAAAATAAGACAACAGACTCTGACTCAGATTTGGACTCAAATTTTAAGATTTGGACTTGGACTCTAGTTTAGACTTGGAATTCAATCTCAGACAGGTTAGATTAGCTAAACTTGAACTACTCCATGACGTGCCTTTTGGGGTTGAGGTAAGGTAAGGTCGAGTTAGATCTAGATTCCTCATCAGTGTTCAGGTTGGTGGTGGGGAATTCAACTTGAAATGATGTACTTTGGATGTAATCTTCAACTTTTGATGCAGTTGCAACCAAAGTTTTGAAGGTGGGTAAGTATTGTGTTAACAAGTGGGCTTGATAGATCGAAAGTAGATTCTTGACAACGATATCAACTTGTTCTTGCTCAATTGGCCTGTTTACCATTAGAGCAGCTTTAGCCCTCCACCTAGTAAGGAATATGGAGAAGGACTCATCTGGAAGTTGCTTTGTGGTTTCTAAATACCTTTTTGTAATGTCTACTTCAATATTGTAGTGGTATTGTTTTACAAATGCATTGCAAACGTCCTCCAAGTCTATTTTTGGGTGTCATCCAAGTTAATAAACCATCTTAGGATAGCATCAGTAAGAGTTTGCTGAAAGAATTGAGTGAGGAGCTCATTATTGATAGCAAGGGGATGTATTGCCCCTACGTTCATCTTTAAATGGATCTTACGGCAAGTAGTACTGTTAAATCTATCCAAATTCGGCATCTTGGTAGTTATTGGGCATTAGGGAAGAGGCTTAATGAACTTGTATCAACCATGCCTTCCTTCCTCTTTAGACTTTTTATTAATTTTTCCATGGCTTCTAGTTTGAGTAAGAAAACCTCAAGCCTAGGATTACATGTGGTTTCCCTCCCTTAGGAAGAGTCTAGAGGAAATGAGGTGATTTGTGGTTGTTTAGTGGGTGCTAGATGGGAGAGAGTATTTATTTGGAGGATATTATATAAGGAAAGTGATGTAGAGGTTGGCTTGGTAGAGGAAGTAGAAGCATAGGCTTGAACTGATGCCAAGTTTTGGTTTCAATTTAGTGGATTCTGAAGAGTGGGATTTGGGGTTTGGTTTATGCCAGCCCAATTTAGCATGTCTTAGACATTATTTAATATGGCCTCCCTTTAGGCTTACAATTATGCCTGAATTTGGGCCGTTTGTCTCTTGAACATCTCTTCTTATTGCTCCAACATTTTGGCTAGAATCTTATCCATGACATCTTTGTTGAATCCAATAGACATCTTGACAACCTTTGAAAGGAAAAAGGAACTGAGTTAGTATCAAGATTTGGAAAAGATGGTTATGGTGATGTATGACAAACCAAGGACCTTAGGTTTAAAGGCGATGGATGACAATGTCTTGTGGTTAGGTTGACGGTGTATGGGTAAATATGAGGGTCGAGCTGTATGATGTTAGCTAGGTAGGTCTTTAGCTAGAGGAGCTAGGTCAGATTTTAGCTTTGGATGGCTAGGTTAGTATTTTAACTTTGAGTGGCTAGGTCAGATTTTAGCTTTAAGTGGCTAGGTTGGATTTTAGCTTTGAGTAGCTAAGTTGGAATTTTAGCTTTGAGTAGTTAGGTCGGATTTTAGTTTTGAGGAACCAAAGTTTAGTTAGGAAGGCTAGGTTAGAGTTTTGCCTTAAGTAATTAGATTTGCAATTTCTGGATGGTTTAGTACAGGTTTAAGAATGGAGAGACCATGGGTTTTGTGATTGGGTTATGGATGTACCATGGATTTGGAGGTTAGGTGGACCATAGGTTTGGTGATAGTTGGACAATGGTAGACTGGACCATGGGCTTAAATAGAAGCATGGGTTTGGATAGTAATGTAAAAGATGAAACCAAGTTAGCATTTAGTTTGGGTAAGGATTGAGGATAAGAGTGAAGCTAGGTTTGTGTTTAGCTTTGGTAAGGATGGTTGAGGATAATGTTAGATCACTGTTTAGCTTAGGTAAGGACTATGAAAGATGAAAGCTAGGTCAGTGTTTATCTTGGGTAAGAGTTGTGAAAGGTGAAAGCTAGGTTAATGTTTAGCTTGGATAACGCTTATAAAAAATAGAGCTAGGTCAGTGTTTAGCTTGGATAAGGATGAAGGTACCATAGATGAGTTTATTTTTACCATGAGTTTTGGATTTTGACCATGGGTTTAGATGGACCAATGGGTTTTAGGTGTGAAGATGTTTGGATAGGTTCTTGACTCCTCACAAGGTTTGAGCTATGCATGCATGTTATGAGGCCTCGTCTGAGCACCGGTCCGACTCGCTAAAGAGAATTGAAATGCTCATTTGGGAGAAACATCACGATTGGAACTTGCTATGAGTTCAAAAAATTATATTTTGTAAATTATTATTTGTAAAAGGAGTTGTCACTTTAATTTTATTTATTTTAGTTGGGAAAATTAAAGGAAAAACCCAATTTAATTGACTCCAAAATTATGCCATTTATCCCAAGAAAAAGCACTAGTCCTCGAATGACAAAAGAGGACTCGGAGACTAGGCTTTGGTTAAAACAATACAAAAAATTTAGTTTGGCTTAAATACAAAATAGCTTTTGTAAAAAAAAAAAAGAAGTTTTTATGTATGCATGAACAGATATAATATGATGTATGAAACAAATATTACTTGTGCAATGCATGACAAATATAAGATAATGATAAATACAAAACATGAAAAGTAAAGGAAAACTACTTAAAACTATTACAAGTCAAAATGTCAAAATTAAGGGGATCTTTCTTCTAGTCCTTATGGGTTCTAGGAAAAGCACATACTCTCCAAATATAATCTAAACAACTAAAATAAGAAAGAGAGTATTAAAACAATTATAATAAAAAGAATTAAAATTTTGACTTTTATTTGAGAAAAGTAATTTCAATCCTAAACTATGTGAAAAATGTGATAGAGAAAAGAAGTTGTTAATTTTAGTGAAGTTGAATGCCTTAGAGTGACAAGCTTGCGTATCCCTTTGAATGGGAATCAAACCCCATGTAGTTCTTCCTTCTTACGAAGGAGGGGTTTTTAAGTCATTGCCTTTGTTATCATGTTTTGATTGATTTTAAGGGCTTAGAGATTTATTAATTAGGTCAGATTTTAATTAACAAAAATTAGATCTTTTCATATTTAAACCTTGAAATTGAAAAGGAAAAGGAAAGAATTTTTACCTTTAGCTTTTAGCGGCAAGGAAGAAGCTTGGCACCAGATCTAAGTTTCACCTTAGCCTGGGGATATCACAAGCACTCCTTTTGGAATGACTCTTGAATAGCATGAACTCTTTTCTTGAAGGAAAGACTTTGGATTACCTTTGCTTGAATACCACGAATTTCCTTTGAAAGAAATAACTTGAGTCGCACCTTTTCTTGATTAAGAAGCTTAGAGATAAGGTTTGAGGTGATTATAAAGCTTATGAATGGGGTTTTGAGATGAGTGGGAAGCTTATGAATAAGACTTTATGTGATGGAGAAGATTTTGGAATGAGGTTTTAGAGATTTGGAGGATTAGAAAAAGGGTTTTGATGATTAGAAAGCTTAGGAATAGGGTTTAGAAAACTTTAAAGGGAGTATAGAAGCATATAATTGTCTGTCCAAGCTGTTAGGAGGTGTAAGGTATTTATAGGGGGAGTTTGGGGACTTAAAAAGGTGAATTTTCGATGTGGGAAGTAGGAAAAACGCACTGCGGTAACTCGTTAGAGGCTGCAGTAACTGCAAAGATTTTGCGGCAACTGCATAGCCTTTGCGGCAGCCAAATTGGCTGCCACAGGGATGCCTGCGGCAACCGTAGCGGTGGTTGGGATTACCGCAGCCAACTGCGAGTTGCCGTAGTTGGCCCGTAGGCTGCCACACCATTTTTTTGGCCTATTTTCATCTGTTCTTGATCCGATTTGGGTCCAGTTTGATTCTATGGGTTTATGATAGAGTGTTGATTGTCTGAAAGTGAAAGATTCAAAAAATTTATTTTTCAGTGGGACATTGGCCCGCACTCCGCAAGGGGCGCTGTCCCCTTGACCCTTGTCTACTAACCAGTTAGCGGAACCACTGTATGCATAGCGCACTAATCTTAGCAAGTATCAAGTTGCGGTCGGATGCTAAGAGTGCAAATTTGAGGGTTCACACATGTATGCATGAATGATTGAAAAAGGTTTCACGAAATACCAAGTTCAGTATTATAGTGCATTTAATCCTAAAGGAAGGTTCTATTAGTCATTACATGAAAGGATTAGGGTGGTTTGAAGGGAACCCATCACACTAAAAATGTGATATACCTAACCACATGTGAGACAGGGAGCCTCGCATGGGTCCACTTGTACATGCATACTCGTTACACCTATAAAAGGATTAGAGGATACATTGTGGGCTGGATGATTTCACTATCGACAAGCAGATCTAAAGAGGGTTGCCCACTTGATGTTATTTTCTATCCTTTATTTTCTTAGGAAGCTATGGTTTTTTGGACAAGGAGTCTAATGTAGTGATGCATGAAAAGAGTTGTTTTGCATCAAAGCCAAACATGGTATTTTACCAAAAGAAATCCACTTTATCATTTATTTGAAAAAAAAAAAGATTTTGAAGTCCCCAGTGGAATCACCAATTTGAGGAGTTGAGAGGAATTGAAATGCTCTTCGGGAGAAACTCCATAATTGAAACTCGCTATGAGTTTAGAAAATTAGGTTTTGCAATTTGTTATTCGTGAAAGGGAGTCGCTACTTTAATTAACTTGTTTTAATTGGAAAAATTAAAGAAAAATCCAAAATAATTGACTCTAAAATGTTTGATTTATCCCAATGGAAAAGCACTAATCTGCGAGTGACCAAAGATGGCTTAGAGATCAGGTTTTGGTATTTAAACAAATGTTTAGCTAAAAGTTGCGAAATAACTCTTAAAAAGGATAATTTTAGTGTATGCATGAACAAGAGTAAAAATGATGAATGAAACAGTTATAAATAATAAAGTAAATGACAATTATAAATAAATAAGTAAAAATAAAATCTAATTATTACAAAACCAAAATGAATGAAATAAAGAGGATATTTCCTTTAACCCTTATAAGTACTAGGAAAAACACACTTTTCTCAACTAAATTAAACAAATTAACATACAAAATCTAAAATAAAGTGCATATATAAATAAATAACAAAGTGAAATGAAACTTAAACTGTAAATATGAAAGGGAAAATATTATTGAAAAAGATTTTGGAGTTGATGCTTTACAAAATGGCATGTCTGGGTATTCCACTGAATAGAAATTAAACCCCACGCAGTTCTTCCTTCTTGCAAATGAGGGGTTTTGAAAAAAATGTTGATTTGGTTTATTAATTTAATTCTGATTTTTAAATTAATAAATTTTAGATTTTTCTATTTTAGACCTAAAGAAAGATAAAAGAGAGAGAATTCTATATCTGAATTTAGAATTTTAGAAATGGAAAGAATAAAAGGATTTCACCTTTGTTTTTCTTGACTTTCGGAGCAATGGGGTGAGCTTTACTCTGGATCTAAGCTCCACCTTGGATTAGGGAACCTTGAAGTTGAACCTTACACAAAAAAGATTAGCAAAAAAGAATAATAATTATAAATTAAAAGAATTTGGAGTGATGGATCTTAGTATTAATTTTTAATTTTAATTTAGCAGAATTTTAGCATAGAAAGAAGAACATATAGGCAAATTTTTGTTTCCCAATCCGTCTCAAAATCTATTACAAAATCCATCTCTAAATCCCTATCAAGAGAACTGAATGGAAGCTCTATTTATCGAGCAAAGGTGAAGGACGCTACCAGATGCCTGCGGAGGCACTGGGCGGCATGCAGCACTAAATTGGTGTTGCTTGTGCCTTCGGCATGCTAGGTGTGTTGCCTAATCAGGTGGCACACCTGGCTCATTACTTGAGCTGACGCATGGAGTAACCCAGTTTCACACTGTTTTGGTCGATTTAAGTATGTTTATGATATGATTTAAGTTTGGCTATACCATGCAACCATGCAACCCTAACCCGACTGGCAGCCGCCTTGTCTATAAGTAGGCTCGGCTACATACACCAGTCATAGCTCATTTTCATCCTCATCATCATAGTCAAAACTACATCGCTAAGTGATCCCTATGTCATTCCAATCCTATCTAGCAACCACAAGTAATATACAGTACAAACATAACAAAACAACTACACACATATGCTAGGATGTAACTTATATTTATAATGCGCAATTATATATACAATATATAAACAAGCAATGCATGTATGCAAGTGCAAAATTAAATAAATAAAGCAAATGGGATGTTATATTAAACTATATAACTCACAGATATGACTAGATCCAATTCGCTCTCCCCGTCGAGTGCGACATCTGATTACTGGAAGGATGCATGAAACATCAGTACTATAAATAGACAAGATTATTAGAACAAGAATGACTCACTTATAAAGCCATTCCTAAACTGCTACTAAGATTCTTCCAAAATTTCAGCAAAGTCTCTCCTAAAACTAGACTAATCCCATCTGAAGTAAAGAAATAAATACTTCTAAACGATATCAACAACTCGCATCAACTAGCCGCAACATCAACGACCTCTCCTAGGTCTCTAACTTAACAATCACCAAAATCTTAATTGATTACTCAAAATCAATTTCAATTTATCAATTCAAACATAAACATATAAAACAAGTTTATAATATAGTTATAAACATTTATTTCAATATAATTAATTTACTTAAATTTATCAACTCGGATAAACCAAATTAACTTTTTTGCGCAAAGAAAATGTTTATAAATTATAAATTAAATAAAAATGAAATTATATTAAATTTAAACAACACAAAATTAAATCAATTAATATGCATCTTCTCAATAGCTAGATTGAACATTAACAACAATTGAAATTCAAGAGTTCCAAAATTACCCACATGAAAGCTGGTTGAACGAGTGTCGAAATTTGCGTCAAAATGAAGAAATGAAAAAGCTAGAATATGCTCTGTGCATCACCGCTGTGCGTTGCCACCGAAGCACCATCGGTCGATCACTCGCCACCTCTACTAGATGTGGATTGGGGCAAAAACCACATCCCCAGGTGCACCTCAATGACACTGGCTCGGATTTGGCCACCACTCTTCGCCACTTGTCGCCAATGATCGAAATTTAAGCCTCAAAGGTTCAGTGTACTAAATTTTTGATCTGTAATTTTAGTGACTGATCGGTGACAAAACTAGTAACAATCTAAAGATCTCATCAAGGTTGAGGATCGCCAAAAATCAAGGTTGGAAGTTTCAGTCGCCAAAAGCATCTCCTTCTACACGAGCGCTGCCACTGCTCATTGGTTTTGGTAGCTGCTGCCTTCCCTAGATTAGCTGGATGTCAGGCTCTATGGTGGTGGTGGCGGTGTCAATCAAGTGTTGGCCAGAAATGGAGGATCAAATGGCAGTTTCTCTTTCTCACCTAACTCTCACTCCCCGTTTCCCAGCATACATATCACATATTTTGATTGGTACAATTTGGGCCAATTAGATCTATTATACTTTTTTTTAAAATAATAATAATAATATCTTTATTAATTCCTTTAAATATTAATAAAAAATACAAATTTAATTAAACTGTTAATCAAAATAATATTTAAATTAGTAAATACTTCAAAAATAAATTTCTAAAATTTTTAAAATTTCAAGGTGTTACCCTTAAGAAAAATTCATCCTCGAATTTTTAATATAGTGATAGTAAATAATAATTAATCATACTTATTTCGTTAAAATAATGATAAAAATACAATAACAAATATCCAAAACTATTTTTATTTCAAAATTTACTCAGAAACTATCTATAAAAATCACTTTTCATTTTGGAACTCAAGATGCTCTGCCATGGAATGATAGACAATTGTGTAATCTATAATGCAATGAGTAATGAGATCCATGATGCATGAAAAATAAAATATAACTTCATGATGCAAGACTCAATGCATATAGATAGACAACCTAGATATAGGCATAAAGTCCAAAAACAACAAGATTTAAAATCATTTATCATTTTTAACTCATTTATATTTTCAATTTAAACTAAAAATTTTAATTTCAAAAGCATTTAAAACATCAACACAAATTTAAATATAAAATTGTGTAAACACAAAATCCTTATTTTGTCACCACAGACAGGGTAGTGTCTCTAGCCCATTCTCTAACCCACACAACCTTCCAAACTCATATATGGATTCAAAGTACAAAGAAGTTAAATTCGAACTCAAAGAAAATACAACAACACCATTCTTCCACCTTACTAAACTTTAGAATCCAAAAGAAAACAGCTCATCACAATAAAACAAGCAACCTAAATTGTCACTTCTTAGTTGGCTCATGGGAAGGAAACAAATTCATCACATCATCATCGTCATCATCATATTGACTGTAAATAGCTGTCTCATCAAATTCATAGGGGTCCTAAGAAGAATCTAGCAAATGAGTCCAAAAATGATGGATGGGATCGAATTTGTCATCATTAGGAAGCATAGGTTGAGGACCATCTCTTTGGTACAATTCTTTAAGGAAATTCTTATAGCAATCTTCCTTGTCCATCTAAATCTTCTGACAATATTCGGCAGAGAATGCCCACCAAGGAGCATCATCTTTTTCAGGAGGCCACAGTTCTCACAGAGCAACATTATTCTTATTGCACATGAAGTGCTCAAAACTAGTAAATTCATCAGGATGTTCAAATACATCTCTGTAAAGCAAGAAGAAACAAGATTTACAAACAAAGACTTAAGGGTTCAAAACTAGTTGAAGGACTAACATATTATCATCCACAAAGGTGTAAGGGCGATGGAAGACAAGTATAGAGTGGAATGCTAATATCGAAATCTGAACTAGATTACCTATTATAAAAGTAGAAATTCACTCCATTGGTTAAGAGGTTTAAATAAGAAGGTAACTATGTGAGGGATGGCAGCATTATTGCTCTTCAAATGGTGGATGTATCTGCGAAAATGGAATGGATGGATTTCCACGATGACATGACAAAGATGAAGGAAATATCACAAAAAGCATAGAAAATCCTTTGGCCAAATCCAAAACGAGTTTAGTGTGAAATACATGAAAGCATAAGGCCTAAAGAAAGGATACTTAGGGTGAAGGCTTAGTCTCAAATAAACTGGTACCCATACTTCCGGATAGGGCAAGATCAGTATTCGAAAATTTGTTTAGTGGCTAACATCTAAAGAGCTCTCTAAGAAATATTAGATTGAATCTCAGGAGGAAGATCCTGATAGAGGAAAGGGTTAGGTTCATATGAAGAAGATGCAAAAGATGTCATGGAACTCAAGGAGGAAAACTAGAATATAGCTGCTAGATTAAATAAAAAGAAATCAGGTGTGAGTTTTATGTTATGATCATTCTCAATTTATACCTATCTGGTTACTCCTTGATAGAATAATTTAGAACGTGATGAAAATCCTCCTTAGAAGATTATTTTTCTGGGAAAAATAGTTCATCCTAACTGAAAGACAAAAGCAGCTGATGAAGTAAATCATACGGGTATTGTCGCTTCTCTGCTTGAGGTGGAAACTACTCAATTGCATGCATCTGAAAAGTCTAAGCTAATTGAGAGATGATTAGAAGAACAATAAAATCGTGACTTGTTGTGTTCTCAAGCAACAGTAAACCTTTATAATTATTCACACATAATGAACAAATGCAACACAACATTGACTGCGAGTAACACTGAATTGGAAGCAAATAAGACTCAAAATATGACAAGGAATCCTATACTCTACATGCTATAAGAATAGAAATATATGAATCCTATTGAACTTAAACATACTACAGGTTGCAAGACCTCTACTCTAATACCAGCTTTCTCATGATCCAAAATCGAGGGCACATGACCGATACTAGGACTCAGATAATATACGTGGCTACCAGTGCTCGTAATAAACCTACTGACACATAAAATAATAAAACTAACAAGTGATAGCTATAACTATCACAGAATAGGGCTATGGGCCCACATGTTAAGCAGAACCAACCAAACGTCAAATCAAATCAAATCAAATCAATACCATGTTAGGCTAACAAAACCATCATCTCAAAATAACATATACCAATTAATTAGTTTTTGCTTAACAGACCACTTATCAACTCAAAAAAAAATTATACAACTAATGAATAATATAAAATACAATATAATAGATATAATATTGCGGAGTTCTAAAATTTATAATACAATGCAATTTTAATTTAGTTACATAATTGAATATTAATTTACACATCACTGGCGAAGAATGAAACGCAGCATAATTTAATTGAAATATCTTCACAAGCGCATACTGCAACCAGAGGAAAAATATATTGAACAAGAATGAATATTCGATTCAATAAGCTATATAGTGTTAATATAACTTACATTAAAAAATCAGAAATGCATATGCACATGTCAACCAAACAAACAACATACATAATCATATAAGGATGGATATTAGTCTATAAGAACCACACTAAAATTCAATTTAAGGAGCCTTTCCCTCCATACCTGGCTCTTTTAATCCAAAACTGTCTCTTAAATCTAATAAGGTCCAGCCGTCACTAGTTTATACCATACAATATTGACCCGACTGGCAGCAACTTTAGCAATTAGTAGGCCCAACCATCATACACAAGTCATAGCTCATCTTCATACTCATCATCATAGTCAAAACCACATCCCTAAGTAGTCCCTATGTCATCCCAATCCCATCCAGCAACCATAAGTAATATGCAGTATAAACATAAGAAAACAACCACGTGCATATGCTAGGATGTAACTTATATTCATAATGCATAGTTATATATACAATATATAAACAAGCTATGTATGTATGCAAGTGTAACATTAAATAAATAAAGCAAATGGAATGTTATATTAAACTATATAACTCAAAGATTTGACTAGATCCAATTAGATCTTCTCATGGAGTGCGACATCTGATGACTAGAAGGACACCTGAAATATTAATACTATAAATAGACAAGATTATTAGAACAAGAATGACTTACTTATAAAGTTATATCCAAACAACTATCAAGATTCTGCCGAAATTTCGGCAAAGTCTCCCTTAAAACTAGACTAATCCCCTTTGAAGCAAAGAAATAAATACTTCTAAATGACATCAACAACTCGCATCAACTGGCCACAACATCAACAACCCCTCCTAAGTCTCTAACTCAACAACCACCAAAATCTCAATTCATTACTCAAAATCAACTTCAATTTATCAATTCAAACATATACATATAAAAGAAGATTATTGATATAGTTATAAACATTTCTTTCAATATAATTAATTTACTTAAATTTATCAGTTCAGATAAACCAAATTAACTTTCTTACGCAAAGAAAATGTTTATAAATTATAAATTAAATAAAAATGAAATTATATTAAATTTAAACAACACAAAATTAAATCAATTATTATGCATCTTCCCAATAGCTCAATTGATCATTAACAATAATTGAAGTTCAGGAGTTTCAGAATTACCCACATGAAATATGATCGAATGAGTGTCAAAATTTGCATCAAAACCTAAAAACAAAGAAGTTGGAATCTGCTTCGCACGTCACCACCATCCGCTGCCATTGGACTGCCACCGGCCAGTCATGCTCTGCTGCTATTGGTGGCATATTAGGGGAAAAACTACATCCCCAGGTGCACCTCGATGTCAATGGCTCAGATCTAGCTACCACTCTCCACCAATTGCCGCTGGTGATCGAAAATCGAGCCTCAAAGTCTCGATGGTCTAGATTTTTTATCTGCAATTCCATGACCAATCAGCGATAAAACAAGTACCAATCTGAAGCTCTCATTAAAAGGAGAAAAATGACACCAAATTTACCATCTTCCGACATTAAGATCACTGGAAATCAAGGTTGGAAGTTCTAATCGCCTGAAATGTCATCTCCTAAGCATGCATTGCCACCGCTTGTCAATTCTGTTCGTTGCTACCTCCCCAAAACTTGTCGAACATTAGGATCCATGGTGGTAGTGGCGGTGTCGATCAGGTGTTGGCCAGAGGTAGAGGATCGGATGGCAATTTCTCTCTCCTTCTGTCTCTCTCTCTCTCACTTGATTAAGGCTGTGCAAATGGTTGGCTCGGTTCAAAACTGAATTGAACCGAAATAATAAAATAACCAAAATTAATTTTTTCTCAAATCGAATCTAACCAAACTCTTAGTGAAAATCGAACCAAAGCAAACCGAAAAAGTTCAGTTCGGTTTGTTGGTTTTGGTTGTTGGGCAATATATATATATATATATATATATATATATATATATATATATATATATATATATATATATATATATATATATATATATATATATATATATATATATATATATATATATATTCTTAAAATAAAAATAAAAAATAATTAATATTAATTCATTTTATTCAAAAAAAAAATTAATTTCCTATGATAATGATAATAAATCAAAAAAATACAAGTGAAAAATAATCAATACTATTTCATTTTATTAAAAAAAGCTCAATTTTCAATAGTGATTATAATAAAGCATTTAAACTTATTTATTTCCCAATATATATATGTATATAAGTCTAAAAAATAATTAATACTAATTTATTTTTTCAAGAAAAAACTCAATCTTCTATAATAATTATAATAGAGCATTTAAACTAATTATATATATATATATATATATATATATATATATATATATATATATATATATATATATATATTAAAAAACTTCGATTGGTTCAGTTACAACCGAAATTTTTTTTGCTATAACTGAACTGAACCGAAACTTAATTCGATTTTTTAAAATAAAAACTGAAACCAAACTGATATTTAAAAAAACCAAACCAATCAATTTGATTCAGTTTTTCGGTTTCAGTTTGGTTTTGCTCACCCCTATACCGGACTCTCGCTCCCCGTTTCCCAACATACATATCCTAGATTTTGATTGATTCAATTTGGGCCAATTAAATCTGTTATACTTTTTTTTTAAATAATAATAATAATAATATTTTTATTAATTCTTTTAAATACTAATAATAATATGTATTTAATTAAACTATTAAAGATCAAAATCATATTTAAATTAGTAAATATACCAAAAATAAATTTTTAAAATTTCTGAAATGTTAAGGTGTTACAATTATAATGCTTTTGCTTAAAATAATTAAAAATGTCAATTATGTGTGATTTAATTTATCTTTTCAATCCTTCAAAGATGTGGAAAGTGAAAGATCACATGTCAAGACCTTTAAATTATAAAAAATTACTACTAATATGGTGAGAGATATTGAAGAAAAAGGACTATTTGTATTGCGTGGTCTATTTCGATCTATTGGGCTTCTATTGTAAAAATAATAATTGAAATACCATTCAAATTATATTGGCTCGGGAATTTTCTTTTAAAAAATATTTTTATTATTAAATAATTTTATAATATTATAAGTAATATAACATTTTAATAGTGTTAAACATTTCAATTATAATTATAAATTGACTGTGATCCCCTTACCCAAGTTTATCAAACACCTCAAATGGGTAATGGAAACCCGAATAAATTCAAATGAATTCTTAACTGCATAAAAAAAATAAATTCAAACACTTAAATAAAAAAATAAAAAAAAGGGAAAATTTTCACACTTATAATTATCCCATTTGGAACCTGCATTCTAATGATAAAATTTAATTGCAATCCAATGCTATTGGTCTAAATTGGTAAAAAAAAAAAAGTATTTATTTAAATTAGAAAAATTAATTTTCAAATTTTTTCTATTTCCCTACCTAGATGTAAACAAAAATTAGTATAAATTTCAAAGAAAGATTAATATTTTTCTCAATCATAAAAAATTATGTGTTATATTAACAAATTCACATGGGCATAATCATGGGGACAGGCGTGACCTCACTGCCTTGCCATTTCTCAAGCATCCTAGTCTCCAAGGCAATTTGTTCTCTGCTGCTGATTTGTCTGCTACCTCAAATGCTAATATTGTGCTCTCGTGAATCTTGACTTGTCTTCCAACAATATCTCCTACTCTCTCTCAGATAAGTCCTTCATTTTGTTTTTGTGTAATCGCCCATCTTATGTAAACCTCTCTGGCAATTCTATACCGGGGAACTTCTCCAATCTAGACTTTGGCCGCTGCAGCAACCTCAATTGCCTCTGTTTATCACATAATAGACTTTCTGGCACAAGATTTCTAGTTAGTCGGAGCAATTGCGAGGTCCTGGAAAGGCTTGACCTGTCCTGTAATGAGCTGCAATTCAAAATTCCTGGTGCCTTGCGGGGAAGATTGAAGAATTTGAGGCAGCTATCTCTAGCTGAGAATCAGGCTCTTTGTCAATATTCCTCCCGAGTTAGGGTAGGCTTGTGGAAATCTGCAGCAGCTAGATCTTTCATTCAATAACTTAACTGGTCATGTACCTCAATCTCTAACTAACTGTACTTGCCTTCAAGTGCTCAATCTTAGTTCTAATGGTTTTACTGGGAGAATTCCTTCTAGCTTGTGCTTCTTCTCAAACACCTCTAAGCTGAAGAAAATACATCTTGCTGACAATTACCTATCCAGAACTTGGCAACTGCAAAAAGCTGAAGAGAATTGATCTTAGCTTCAACAATCTAAATGGTCCAATTCCTCCAGAGATTCGGAGCTTATCAAATCTGTCTGACTTGGTTATGTGGGCCAACAACCTGACAGGTGAAATTCCAGAAGGCATCTGTGTGAATGAAAGTAATCTTGAGAATTTGATTCTTAACAACAATCTCTTCTCTAGAAGAATTCCAAATTCCATTGGGCATTGCACAAATATGATTTGGATCTCACTTTTCAGCAACCGACTTACAGGAGAAATTCCTCCCAGTATTGGAGATCTCATTAATCTTGCCATACACCAGATGGGTGACAATTCACTCACTGGACAAATCCCACCTGAGATTGAAAAGAGCAGAAGCCTCATTTGGCTTGGCTTGAGCAGCAATGAGGCCCCCTCCCACTTAAGCATGCAGACCTAGCTGGACTAATTATTGCTGGAATTTTTTCAAGCGGGCGGTTTGCATTTGTAAGAATAGAGGGCGGGATATCTTGCAGAGGAGCTGGAGGACCACTTGAATTCAAGGGGATTAGCGCAGGCTGGAAAATTATCTTCTTATGGTTCAGTCATGCCCAACAACTATAATTTATCCAGGAAAGAAGGTTTATTACATTTGTTAGCCATGGCAACATGATATACCTTAATTTTGCTTACAATTCTGTCAGGAAGTATTCTTGACAATTTTGGTTCTATGAGCTATTTGCAATTCTTGAACTTGGGGCACAATAAATTAGCTGGACATAATCGTGATACGTTTGGATTTCTGAAAGAAATTGGGGTTTTGGGCCTTTCTCACAATTATTTGCAAAGTATTTCTCCCAGGAGCTTTAGGGATACTCTCATTTCTTAGTGATTTTGATGTCTCTAACAACAGCCTCTGGTTCTATCCCTTTTAGTGGTCAGCTAACCACTTTCCCAACATCCAGATATGAGAATAATTCTGGCCTGTGGGTTACCATTTCCTAGTGGCTTTGTAGGGCATCTACCAAGTCCTATTTACTTGCCAAGAAGAAGATATCTTTGACAGAAGAAATGAGTTTTGGAACAGAATTTTTAATCACTTTTTTTGCCAGGCATTTTGGGCTTGCGCTATGGTTAATTAACAAGGAAAGACTAAGAAAAAAATTGAACTTGTAAAGCATAATAGCGTATACAATCAATACCTACAGCAATATTTAGTTTTTAATTTTTTATATTCATAAGTTCTGAAAGAGTATCATCAAGATTAATGTCATACATACTGAAGAAAGAAAATACTCAATTTTTAATATTGCATTTTTTTTAACAAATTCGGACGTCAAAGTCACACTGCCCAGAAAATTAGCACTCATAACAATATTATTTCCTTGCAATTAGGAACATTTTATTCCTTCAAAAATTTGATTAACTTAGCATTAACACTTCAGCCAAATCATTCAACATTAACATGAATAGGGATCAGACTCGATTTAAAAAATACTAAGGTGAGCTCTCAACAAAATGATCTCAGAATCATCCTCCAGTGCCAATTTGTTCTCCAAATCAACTGAAATGAGCTTGTAAAAAGCTCAAGCTCAAACACTGTCCAATCCATGATCCAGAGGCCAGAATGTCCTCTCACATAGCAGTTTTGTTTATGACCAGCCAATGACCAACCACGCAATACACATAATTGCGCTCCAGCAAAGACCACTTCAGGCCTGCCAATCAAGGAGAGTTGCCGCATCACAATTCACAAGTATTTGAGCATGCCACGACCTTCCACACTAAGTTTGGTAGCTTGCAATTGCCTCTTTTTTGGTGCCTTCAGCTGCTGCAGCTTTTTATTCATCTACCATTCAACATTATAGTTTAGAAACAATAGCTGAACTGATAACATGGAATAGTAAATAGACGTCTCAGAATCTACTGCCTTTCTGAGTCAGTGTAATAAATAACAGCAATCAGTAGTCAACACTTAGAAAGCCTCAAAATAGCTAAGGGCAATATCTGACTTTCAGATTTTTAAATCATCTTAAAAGATAACAGAATATTTTACTAATCTATGAACCATATACATAAATCAGTGAAACAAATGTGCGGATTAATTCAATGACCTCTCCAGACTATGCCAGAATGAACTAAGCAGTGAATTAAAACTTGGACATGCAAAAGTCTTTCCCAACTATTTATACCCTTTCCTACATAGCTGCAACTCAATAGTAGATCTCACAATTCAAAGTCACATTTAATTACTGAAGCCTCTACTCGCTCCAAATGACTTGGAGATATAACCTCATCATATGTACAATTTACCTGCTACTGGCTCAGAGATAAGAAAACACTAGCTGTTCTATGTCATCCACAGTAAAAGGAAAACCAACCTTTAGTCGCCGCTGATCTTGTACAACTTGTTTAGCGCGGGCTCTAATTTCTTCAGGATCAATCTTAGACTGAGGGCGCACAACAAAATCCAACGGAGTTGCTTCTGGCCTAGAAGCATGCTGCCTAGAAGATGATTGGCCAGATCTTCGTTCCCTTTTTTCCCATTCAAAATGAACTTCATGAATATGTAGTGAAATGTGACAATGACATTGGAAATGAGGTGTACAGAAAAATGCAAGAATTTTGTCTTCCATTAAAACTTACCGTGAAATATCCAAATCAAGATCACCATCCCTAGATTCCATCCCTGCAGAATTATTTGCTGGCCTGCCAAATAATCATAGAAGTATCCAAGTAGAAAAAAATCAATATGCATACATGCATTACACACTTATATATTAGGCACACGGAACAATAGAACAATGGGGTACGTGTAAGAAAATACCTTCTTATTGTTGGCTTTCGGTAGGCCCTATCATCATCAATGTTTCTCATATCCTCAAACCTTGTACTCTTATTAAATATGGGTCGACTCTGCATTTGTTGTTTCCAAAAAAAAATATTGCAAGCAAAAAGTTAATACTAAATAATTAATGTTGAGTTCCATAGACAATTTTGCAATTAAAGAAAGATGAACAAATGCTACATGTGTTTATAAATATGTATAGAATAAACTTCAACAAACAAAACTGAAAATCCAGTTTAACATACTACGAAAACAAAATTACAATGTCCAAGATAAATTTGTTCAACATTCATAATTCCTAAAGCAGAAAAATATGTGAACACTACCACTGCCACTCAACCATTCACTGGCAAATGAATGCATCATTTTAAAGGGAAAGGCAGGGTAGAAGGCATTTAACAAACAACAAGTTGAATGGAGGAATTGCATTACCCATTTGTCAACCAAATCCTTAGCGAGTTTTCTGTTGGATGTTGTTTCCTCATCAGATTTTGATAAGAACATAATAACCTGTCAAAATATATGTAGATAAATATTGGTTTGATCAACATTTCATCCCACTTCCAACCTTCAAACAAAGAGGTAATATAATTACATAAGCAGATTAACCTTTCCAAGGCCACTTTTCTTCAATTGTTCTCTTCTATCATACTGCTCCAGATCTATTGGAAACTGCAAGGAAAAAAGAAACATTTCAGGCTACCAAAAACATTTGCAATCAACTCCTACTGGACAATAAAAGGATTAAAAACTGATAGAAAGTCAAAAAATAGAGGAAATCCCGCTGCATACATCACTCAAAATCTTCAAAATTGCTGCACGGATATTTATATTAGGCAAGCTTCCATCTGGAAGAGGTTCAAGCCAATTTTTTAGTAGAGTTAGTACTCCATGATCTATGAATTCTTGTTGGAGTTGCTTCCTGCACCATGAGCAATTGATAAGAACGCAAGAGCTGTGAATATGATGGAAACAAAAATAGACTACATAAACTTATGGCAGATAACCAGCTTACTTTGAGAGAACCTCAGTGAGAAGAGGTAACTTCTTAAGTTTATTGATAGCAGGTTTCCCCCGCCTATTAAGTTCTGCATCCTCTTCAGCTGTGACCTCAAGCTCAGCCATGACATTCTCAACTAACAATGCAATTTCTGCAGGACTTTTCTCATTCTTCTTCTTTTTCTTACCCATCTTGAAGAGCTCCTTGATTTCATCATCCTCTTCACCTTCTTCTGCCTGGCAATATCGTAACAATAAATAGAACATGAAAAATTAAAAAACTTAATGACATCAAATTAAGCAACACAGATATTTTAATAGATTGTTAAAGGTGCGTCATCAGGTACCAAACACTTTAGATCAGCAGTCAGAATGCATCCAAAAGTGATCTAGGTTTACCAAGAGCTCCATCAATAAATAATGAAAAACCAATAAACAGTGAAATACTAACCTGAGGAGCATCACCAGGAGAGCGTGGTTCATGGTCACTCCCATATCGATCTGCAGGATCTAAACCACTGTCATCAATGAAGTTGTCATCATCTACAGTCCTAGGACCATCTTGATCATCCTATTCAAAGAAAAATTCTAGTTAGATAACTCTTAATAACAAACCAAAAACATGTTTCCCAGAAATATCTCTCAAATCTCACAGCCTTCAACGGACGGGATGAGGTAAATGCTTCTCATTACTCATTCTGTAATCTAGGCTTAAGCATAGTGATTCATAAAAAATCACACAAGCTCACCATGTAATCAAATATTTGTAATGGACAAATAGAGCTGACATTGATACAATACCAAATGTAAACTTTAAAGTAGACATTAATAGAACAGCCACAGGTGATTTAAGCATATCTAAAACATAGACCTGAACTCATAAAATTACTAAACACAACAGGTACAAGGATCTCCATCTTCCACAGCAGTTACTCTCATAAAAAGGAATATTACTTATGCAATTAACTCGTTATGATCAAAAGTCTATACACTCAACTACTACTTAAAGAACACAAATCAATCGAGAACAGAGTAACATTTCCAGATTACAGAAACATAAAACAGAAAAGTGGTGTGCACTGATTCATCAATTGAAGCAATTCAGTATCATCTGAGAACTTGAATATGCCACCACCTCCACAGAACTTGAATAAGACACCTCAAATTAAAAGACTGCAACAAAATCAGCACGGAGGAAAATCCTTTCTACACAGACTAACACCAATTTCATGTAATTTCTTTTTTATCAATCACCACCACAAACAGAACATCAAATTTAAAAATAAATAAATTGCATTGAAATCATCAACTAAATAAGCCTAAGTATCAAAGACAAAAAGAGAGAGAGAGGGAAGGAAAAGCTCAAAACCTCAGAATCACCACCAGCAATAGTATCCCACATCTCCTTGACTTCTCCATCTTCCTTCCCTGCCAACTTGCCTGAATACATCCCCTTCTTCATCAAACCAGATTTTGAACCACTTCCCCCCTTCCCTCCACTACTTGCATACTTCTTCTCTCCTTTGCTAAGCTTCTTCCTCTCCTTCCCACTACTCCCAGCCCCTTCCCTGCCCAATTTCTTTCTCTTTTTCCCTTCCATGGCATACTCCCTTCCAAATCCGTCTTCATCCTCATCGACCAACTCAGGCACCACAAAGCTACCCTTTTCCCCCAACCCAGAACCGCTTTTCTTCACCAACCTTTTCCTCGGCTTTTCAACTTTGTCAGTGTCATATACCGGAGTTTGTGACCTCTCTCGCTCTTGCTCGCCCCATCCATCAACATCATCCTCCAGCAGATCATCCTGGTGAGGTTCTGGGGATTGCCCACCGTCTGATTGCATATCGTCGAAGTCCATCAACGGCTCTCCATCCTCATCACGGTACCTGGAAATGGAGAAGTAGGTACAGTATGAGATCATCGATACCTTAATTCCATAGATGCTTATGAGAGATTTAAATATTGGAAAAAGAAAACCCTAAATTACGATCATCGAGAGGGACATAATAGAATCAAAATCAGATTTTTGGGACAGAAAAGGAGAAAAAAAAAAGAACAGAAAGTCTAAATTATAATCATATAGTGATAAATCAAAGCTAGAAAACAGAATTCCCGTAATCCCCAATGTTGAGAGACGAAGAGAGAGCGCTTACGGATCGTCCTCGTAACCCATGGTGAAGGCGGCGTCGGCTGCTTTAATCGGCGAAAATCTGAAAAAGATGGAATTACGATCGAAGAACTATATGCTCTGAGAGATTGATGTTCAGAGAGTACAATGGAAACCGAACGAGGCTAATGTTATGTATATCTTGTTTTGCTCTTGTTTCAGGCCGAGTCCAACGTTTTTTCTTTATTCCGTTTCTCTCTCTTGTTAGATTTACCTTATTGCAGGATGAAACCTTATTACATTAGGATTTTATTTTATTTCATTTTTTTTATTACATTAGAATTTAAACTTTTTCATAAATTTTTTTCATGAGAGGAATTTTTTACATTATTAACTTATTCAAATTGGAGATATTTATCGTATTTATATTTTTTTAATTTGTTTATTTTATTATAATTGTTAATTGTTGATATTATTGAAAATTTTAATAACAAAATTTTATCAATCAATTTGTAAATATGGATTTCCATTAATTAATATTTAATATACTTTGGATTTATTGTATTAACTGGGCTCATACCTACGCATTACACTGGTTTTTTTTATTTGTTTAAAATAATCGTAAGACTTAATTGATAGATAAAATAATAAAATAATTTATTATATATTTAACTGAAAATTATTTTTTAAATAAGAATATATAATAAGACTTTTTAATTAATTAATAGTAGAAATAATAAAAAATTTTCAAAAATTAAAAATAGAAAAATGAAAATGAAAAAATATAATATAAGAACAAAATCAGTAATAGAAAAAAATATGTATTGATTTTGTTTTTAAACGTAAAATTTGATTTTTTTTTTTAGATAATTATAGGTGTTATTATATTTTGTATCAGGACTCTAAAATGTAACTGATTATTATCTTTAAATAAAATAAAAATCTCAATTTTATTTTTCTTAAAATAAAAAAGAAAAAGAAAATTATCAATTTAAATTAATTGATTAACCATATAATTTAACCTTTTTTTTTTATTTTTTTAGCAGTGAGGGAGAGGAACCAAATCTTAATCTATCCCCAGGTAAATATGCACATTACTGCTAGATTATACATCAATGTACTATAATTTAACCTTTGTTAAAAGAATGTATACTTGTCTAAATATTTTTCATCAAGATTTTGTTTGTTTCGTGAAAATTAATTTGTCTTTAGAAAATATTTTTCAAAAAAAAAATTAAATTTTATGATTTTTTCTATAAAGCTTGCAACGGTGTTGCTTCAATTGATCATTATCCCACTCGCTACAGTATTCTCCAACTAATTTGTTATAGTGTTGGTTGAATTCATTAACCATCCCACTCAACCAAAACCAATGTGCCTTTGTGGTAATAACAATTCTTGTTTGGATTTGCAATGATCATTGAAGTAGTCTATGACTTGTTTCTAGATGTCCTATCATTTTGGGCATTGCCCATAACATTGCATTTTGAAATTGTGAGCCAAGCACTCACAAGAATCTTGTCATCCTCGATACTCTATGGAACGCATTTGACCTCCACTTCTTTAAGTGTTTCATCGATAAGCGTAATGTTTTTGAGCCCTTGTTCTGTGGAATATGACAGAAGTTAAGAGTAAAAAACAAAACCCATCGGTGTTATGAGTTCATGTTTGTCAGATGCCCCGACACTTCCCTCTTTAACTTAATCAGAGCCATTGGAATTCCACCACCCATGCTCGAGTTGATATCTAGGTATATATTGATTTTCTATAGCTGGATCTAAATAACTCGAAGCCGAATATATGAGAAATACATATGAAAAATTTGAGTGATTTTGGAAATTTGGTGGGGTGTTGAAGATGGGTAAATTTGGGGGATATGTATAATTTTGCTTATTTGGAGGAATAAAAGAATATGGGAAACTTGAGAGATTTTAACATTTTTGTTGGTTTGTATTTTGTCAAGAAGAAGAATTTTCAACACTCGAAGAATTTAAAATATTCATAAAACCTTTAAAATTTTCATCCATAATGAGAAAATAAATATGAGAGTTTTTTTTTGTGGGACCGTACTCTATTCTCGTAAGATGATATACACTAGCTAACAGCATGTGAAATAGAAAAAAAAATTAGAATTTTAAAGAAATTTAAGGATAAAATTTGGCCACTATTTATAAACCAAACTTTTTAAAATTAAAAAAATTGAAAACTAAAAAAATAAAAACAAATTAATTTTAGTCATTGGTGACTAAAATTCTAGCCATTCTAAATTAATGAAAAATAAAATAAAATATTAAAAAAATATTTTTACATGGAGGTCACTAGCAAGAAACTTAACCTGAAAATCTAACGTGACATGCCACATAAGAGAGACTTATTGACTTAGCTAGCTAGCTAGATACCACGTTATCAAAAGTTGACACATCATCATATTACATGGCAAATTAATTTTTTCTTAATGCTCTCTATTTTTTCTTTTTTTTCTTTTGTTTTTGGTCTAATCCCTTTCTAATTCTCTCTCACTTATCCTCATGTCCTTCAATCTCAACATTCTCACTCACCAACACAGACCCTATTCTCCCTCTCACTCACTTACCATCACCAATTCACATACTAGCCATCCTTTATTCCATTTGGGAGAACAATTTTCAGGCTCATTTTTTTTTCTCTTCTCTTTACTTGCTTCTCTTTTATTTTTTGTTTGTATCGCTAATATCTGATCTCTAATATTCGATTTGATGACCATCCTATTCTCCCCTTTAATGAGTTTGGGTTTACCCACAAAGGTCAACTTGAGCTCAATGTCTCTCACATCTACCTTTCTAACCATAATCTAGATCTTAATCTCTCTTAGGTTGAATTTTTCCTCTATACTCGAGACTCATGGCTCCATATACTCCAACAAATCAAGGGCAACAAGATCAATTATGCTCTTCAATCAAACCACATCAAGAACATTTATACTTTCAATAAGCTTTAAAATGGCCAGAGTAACTTAAATATTTTCATCTCTGAGAATGACACCGAACAGTAAACTCTTATTTTTGCCAATTGCTTAAATTCAATGAAGGTATCAATGGACATTCAATCGGTGATGTATAATCTAGAAAGGAACGACAATCGTGATTCTATCTTTGCCAGCAAGATGATTCTCCCTAGTGTTTGTTTCTTATTCTCCCTAATTTATTTTATTCTCACCGGATTATGGATTCACATTCCATATAAGAAATGACTTACAGTTTTTAGAATCCATTTCTTCATGCTAGTGGTAGTTGTTTTGAAGTCTTTGAATTTATTATGTGAAGCAGAGGATAAGTCTTACATCAAGAAGACTGATAGTGCTCATGGATGAGATGTGCTGCTTTATATATTCGGCTTTTTGAAAGGAATCATTTTGTTTACTTTGATTGTGTTAATTTGTATTAGATGGTCGTTTTTGATGTTGTATTCATAGGACAAGGAGAAGAAGGTTTAGATGATTATGATTCCTCTCCAAGTAGTAGCAAATATAGCTCAGGTCTATTTGGGTTTATGTATGAATGAGATGGGTCGCCAGCAAAACAGAAAAAATAAAGGAAGGAGAATGGATTGGAAGAGATGGTGATAGAGAGTAATTAGTGAACAGATAGAGAGCGAAATAGATATTTGGGTCTATGATAGAATTAGAGAAAGAGAGAACTGACAAAGAAAAAGAGGAATGAAAAGAAAAAGGAAGAGAAAAAAATAGAAGGCGGAAGGGGAAAAAAAAAGAAATGAAAGAAAAATTAAGAAAGAAATTAATTTTCCATATGGCATTATGATGTGCAAATTTTTTATGACGTGACATATAACTGGCTAATTGAGTTAGTAGGTATCTCTTACGTGGCATGCCACATCAGTTTTTCATACTAGGTTTCCGACCAGTGGTTTCCATGTGAAAATTTTTTAGTATTTTCCAAAAAAAAAAAATTTCTTTAGTGATCATATTGAAAAAAATACTACTAAAATTTAGTGATTTTTTGAGCTATTTATCCTATAAGCGTGCAATAGTAATAATAATTATAATCCTTCAAAAAAAAGTAATAATAGTTATAAGGGTGGTTTTTTGTAATGAAATTAATTACATCATAATAAATTTTATCACAATATTGTATATTTCTTGTAGTGCTAATAATTTTTAACAATGTTATAGATAAAAGATATGAATATATATTTAAAGTATATTTAGTTCTTATAAGATAATCATTACTTAATTTTATTTTGTAACTAGAGATAATAAAATAGTATTAGTTAAATCAAATTCAAGATTTAACATTATATGTAATAATTTTTAACATTGTTATAAATAAAAGATATAAATATATATTTAAAGTAAATCAATCTCTAAAGTAAATATGAATTTGAATTCTAAGAAATCATCAATTACATTGGTTATCTAGCATAATATATGTGGTTTGTAATCACATTAGATCATGCATTATGTGGAAGTAAACTTATTATTTTATCTATATAAATTAAATGATTTAATACTATTTATTAACGTCTTATAAATAAAATGAATTTGTGAAATTATTCTAGCATGTGTGCATATTTTTATTTCATTGCATGCTTTTATACACTAATATATTATTCTTTTTTATTATCACTTATTAATTGATCATAACATGTACTGCTCAACTAAAACTACTTTAATTCCAAAATTAATTGAGGTCAATTATATGAATTTTTTGTCTCCACTCTAAATGATTTTGGGCAATGTCTTCTGATAATTGATCATAACATATATTACAAGTTTTTTTTTTTTAATATATATGTAATGAGTTTAAAATATTTTATTAATAATATGTTATTATATCCTAGTGTTATTAAAACTTAATCCATGTTATATTACTAATTTTTCATCAATACAAATTTAATGAACCTAATATTTAATTAAATTGTATAGATATTAATAGTTATATTCAATTAAGGTACATACATTTATAATTATAGATTTATAATTCACCTATTTTTTCTTATGATATAATCTTGATATAATTTGATAATTGGTATAATGTCATGTATAATCTTATAAATTTTGTGTTATCTATATATTTGCAATTAACATTATTTATATATTATAAATAAAAAAATAAAAAGATTCGGTTATTACAATGTAATTCAATTTGATACTATTCAATTTAATTCAATTCATTTCTCATTCCTAATATACATTAATATTGAGAATCATACTAAATATTTTCCTATGTGCAATTCAGTTTGGCAAAAGCCAAAAAGTCAATGCCAAAAAGTCAATCATTTGATATGATCCTGAATATTTTTTGTTTAGTTATTCAGTTTAATTTAAAACTTTTAATATCTATACTCAAATCTACTGCCTATAACATGTGTCACAATGAAGGCATCCTAGCAAGCGACCTCGGTCACCCCCAAACGCCTGGCATGGACATAAGAGCTCAGTCCCCTTTCTATGCATTCATGTGTCCATCAAGCATGCTTTCTTATTCTTTTTCCAAATTTCCATTAAGTGGTTAATGAGTATTATATAGCTAATATCTATTATACACCCACGATAAGAAGAGTTGTAATAGGGTGGGGACAACGAGACTCATTACATTGTCTCATTATCTCCTTTATAGATGCCCTAAATAAGTGAAATAATTAATAAATAGCAATAGGTGAGAGAACTAATAAATTACATGTATAGAAAATTGTAAAATTTATTAATTAAACTTGAAATAAAGAGTGAAGGTGGCTTTCTAGATATGAAAATTCAAATTTACTTTTTATTTTAAATTTGAACAATAAAAACTCATTAGACTCTTATTTTCTTCTATTGACTTTTATAATAAAAAGTTTAGAACATATAAAAAGCCTTTTGGAGATTCTCTTAGGATTAACACATTGCAAGCACATCAAATGTTAGAATTTTTTTTGGAGGACTTCTATAATGCCCCAGTTGCATAGATGTCCCTGAAATCTATGACTGTTAGAGTATCAACTTTAAATTGACTTTAAATTTCAACCATTAATTAAAGTGACTGGTTACCTAATAAACTTGTAACTAAATTTTAAGTGTTAAACTTGTTACCTAATGAATTTTTTAAATGAGTAAAAAATAAATAAATTATATATCAAATGAAAGTTTGGAAAATAAGGAATTTAATCATACTGGAATCTCGTAAAAAGAAGCCAAAAAGTCGCTTGAATGAAGCTTAGAAAATCTCGCTAGTGATCTGAGTGGATGACGTGTGCACCATCGTTAGACGTTATTTGGTAGTGAGTCTTATACCGTTGAAAAGATCGGCAGCTTCTCTTTCTAATGGTCCGATACGTGTCTGATTCCATTGACCAGATGACAACATCTAGGCTGCTTGAAATTTCTGGCCTCCTTTCTTCTCTCTCCTCTCTCCTTGTATTCTTTAAATCCAAGACTAGGACTTATTCATCATATTTATGTTTTTAATTTGCTTATTTTATTAATTGTTAATTGTTGATATTATTAAAAATTGTAGTAACAAAATTTCATCAATCAATTTGTAAATATGAATTTTCATTAATTAATGTTTAATATACTTTTGATTTATTATATTAACTAGGCTAATATTAGGAACATGCTTACGCATTACGCTAGTTATATTCTTTTTTAATTTAAAACAATTGTAAGACTTAATTAATAGATAAAATGATAAAATACTTTATTATATATGTAACAGAAAAATTATTTTTTAAATAAAAATAGATAATAAGACTTTTTAATTAATTAATAGTAGATAATAACAAAAAAATTTCAAAAATTAAAAATAGAAAAATAAAAATGAAAAAGAAAATAATATAAGAAGAAAATCAGTAATAGAAAAAAATTTGTATTGATTTTGTTTTTAAAAATAAAATTTGAATTTTTAGATGATTACAGGTGTTATTATATTTTGTATCAGGACTCTAAAATCTAACTGATTATTATCTTTAAAAAAAATTAAAAATCTCCATTTAATTTTTTCTTAAAACAAAAAAGAAAAAGAAAATTATCAATTTAAATTAATTGATTCACTGCTTTCCATATAATTTAAACTTTTTTTTTTAATTATTTTTAGCATTGAGGTAGGGGAATCAAACTTTTAATCTATTCTTAGGTAAATATGCACTTTATTGCTAGGTTTTATCTCAGTGTGCTATAACTTAACCTTTGTTAAAAGAATGTATACTTGTCTAAATATTTTTCATTAGGACTTTGTTTGTTTTATGAAAAATAACTTGTGGTTAGAAAATATTTTTCTAAGAAAAATATTAACTTTTTACGATTTTGTCTATAAAGCTTGCGAGCATGTTGCTTCAATTGGTCATCATCCCCCCACTACCATATTTTCTGACCAATTTGTTATAATGTTGGTAGAATTCATTAACTATCACACTCAACCAAAACCAATGTGGCTTCATGGTGATAACAATTCTTGCTTGTGTAGATTTGCAATGATCGTTGAAGTAGTCTGTTATGCCCCGAACCTGAGGGCACGTGACCAGCACTAGCACATGGGTGATACACGTGACTACCAGTACCCGTAATAAGCCTGACATCAAACTACCCGATAAAACTATCACATAGTATGATTATAAGCCTACGTGTTAAGCAGATCCAAATAAACAACATTTTAAATCAATGCCACATTGGGCTAACAAAATCATTATCTCAAATTATCATATTACATATCACTGACTTCTGCTTAACAAACAAATATCAACTCAAAATGTACACAATAATATAACTAACAATTAACCATATTACAGGTGATAAAGGTAACATTGTAGAGTTCTAAAATACTAATATAGATATACAAATATTATTTACATAATTCAGTAATTAAGTACAAAACACTGCCGAAAGATAAGAAGGTAGTTTAACTCAATTCAAATTCTTTCACAAGCTCATTTCACAATCTAAAAATAATTCAAACAGGAATGAGCCTTCGACTCAATGAATGATACTAGCTAATATATTAACCAGGTATCCTATAAATATGTATCTAATATTCACACCAGTGTAACATGTCACAGAAACAACAATCACATAAACAAACATGGATGGATTATAGTCCAGAATACTACACTAAACCTCAATATGGGGAGCCAATCCTCCAATATTAGCTCTCTTAATCCAACAATCAGTCTCTTATATCCAATGGGCCCCGGCTATCACTGGTCTATACCAAGCAGCCCTGACCCGATTGGCAGCAGCCCTGTCAATGAACAGGCTTGGCCAGCATCCACCAATCATAATTCATCTTCTCAATCTTATCATAATCATATCTATAAATCCTAAGTGATACTGTATCCTCTCCATTCCCATCCATAACCATTATGCAATAACGAATATCAATTCATTAACCACAATCTAATGTTAACATGCATTTATGCAATAATAATTCATAATATACATATATATATATATATATATATATTACATATATATATATATATATATATATATATATATATATATGTATATATAATATATATATATATATAATTTATATATAATACATATATATATATATTATATATATATATATATATATATATATATATATATATATATATATATATATATATATATATATATACATGATATATATGTATGTATACAATACATATATTTTTATA